>JZLH01S0176726.1:485-14935 GCA_001188425.1 Eucidaris tribuloides | reverse complement strand
CAACGCTTGCCCGCAGCAGTGGGACAGGGGCTTAAACATGTCAAATCTTCTCCGACCGGTCGTTACGATCACGTCCCGTGTGAGTACATTTAGTCCATCTCAATTTCAAAAGAACATTTGACGTCACACTTATCCGGTGAAAGGTAACATCAGCTAAAAAGGTAGTCGCTGCAAAACAAATTGTATGTTTTTATGTGCGTTGTAAACCAGTCGGATATATGTCGTATGATGTGCAGTGCACTTCAACCCGACCCGACTATATCCGACTCCAGTCGGATCACAGTTGGATCGTTGTCGTGTGGTGTCGTGTGCGATGGCCTTAAAACGATAAACGATTTATTACGCGTTCTTATCTAGCATTCATCATGGCAGTGCCTGTCCTTTCTTTATAAAAGGGAAATATTTCAGCATTTTGTTGGCGTAAAAGTGATTGAAAAAAATGGTGGCATGTGCAATAAATGTTTCTGTACTCAGTATCATCTTGGCTCAGTGTGATTTATTAGTCGATGTGTTGGCTCAGTGGCGTCGATCCTGGGGTGGCAAGGGGGGGGGGGCAGTTGCCAACCCACTGAAAATATTGGGGGGAGCAAAACATATCGATCCCCCCATATTTTTGACAACTTAGACAATTTATAATACTGTATGTTATGCAAGAATATTTTTGAAAATCAATGGAAAGCACTACGAAACCATTAAACTTAGTATAAAAAAATTATTAAACCTGTTAAACATACACAATTTTCAAGTTTTCGGCACGCTTTGCACGCAAAATTCTATATTGCCATTAGGCGAGCAGATCACTCCGAACATTTTTAATACTTTTTGCCCACCCCTCTCCCCCATCCGAAAAATGGATCGACGCCCAGATGTGTTGTATACTGCAAAACTGTGGTGTTAAATCTAACACCCTTGGAGTTATCTGATATTTCAGCAGAGTATTGATTTTCAACGCCCAACTGCTAATGTGTGCCCGTTGGTGTTTAGATGAAATTTAACACCGCATCTGGTATCTACATTGGGCAACGCCATGTGTGTCAAACTTCATAACACTACAAATTGAGATGAATGAGGTAGTTATACATAAGCAGTGCGTCACAAAAAAAAAAACACACAAAACATTGCGGAAGCAATGGGGCGTATTATTGAAAACACATGTTCAAAATAAACATGGACAGCATGCTCGTTTAAATTTAATCATGTATGTCTGAGTGACGTGACTTTGAAAATGTAATGTCAAAAATCATTTGCTTCACCTTTTGGCTAAGACCTCTGCTTATCAGAAAAAAAGAGATGTAGGGCCTACACCTCATAGTGCAGCCAACAAGTGTAACTAATAGTTGAAACATTATACTTTCAAAATCATATAGTACTCGGAGATATAAGAATAACGTTTGCTTAATATATCATTTAAAAAAATACGTCAATTTTTATTTTGAACAGATTATTTTTCAACCATACACCCTATTGGTTCTGCACAATAAGCCTTTTTTTTTAGGGTTTTGGTTTTTGTCTGGGACGCACTGTACATGTATGTGTGTGGGGACTAACACAGACAATGAAAAATAAAGCATAATACGTATTTCTTTTTTTGGGGGGGGAATGGGGGCGGGGGTTGACGGAAGGGATCTTGGAGATAAAGGTACTACCCACAGGATATTTGTTTTTATTTGGGGGCAGGAAGATGCCATGCACATGAAAAATGATTTTGAAATAAAATAGTTCATTGAAAACGAATATTCATAATTCTTTTCTATTATCAAGTGCCCCTGCAAATATTTAGCCCTCATCCACACGCTTAAAACATTGGATATGACTTTAACGGACCAGTTATAACAGGACCTCATCCATATCGCCCTGAATGTGCCATTTATGACAAAAAATAGTTTCAATAATGATTTTTAAAACCGTCATCCCATGTACATTTTAACACTTAATTCAAATAAGGTGCGATACCTTTAAATTTCTGTTGATGGAGAATATTTCTCACACATGTTGCTATAACTATACTCGTATTCTAACTTCAGGCTTAATTTGAGAAGAGTTTATGCTGTGTTGCAAATGGGTGCCACTATATATATACAAATGTGGTCGAAAACGGTCTCTTTTTCAGGTCTTCATGGTTTGATATCAATTTTAAGGTGCTAATTCCAAATCTAATGAGTGAGACCTTGACCATTTATCAGAATATGCAAATGTTCAAAATGGCTGCCATGACATTATTTTCTATATAAAAGTCATCGCCTTGTAAAATATGTATGTTATTTTGATGGTTTCTTGTCAATATGAGGGTGCTGATTAAAAAATCCACTATCTTTTTGATAGGTGTAGCCCCACTGAACCCCTTTTGACGCAAATATTCAAAATGGCTGCCATAAAGGTATTAGGCTTTTGCATAATCTAACGCTTCTGTGATGAATGCAGTTTGGTTGGTTTCTTGTCAATATAAAATTGCTGATTCAAAATAAAGCGAGTACCATTAGTTTAAAGGCAGGATATCTCTTTTGCAAGCCTAAAATTCAACATTGTGCAAAAGCACTCGTATATAGAAGAATCTCTCATTCCAACACAACATCTGGTTCATGAATTACTGGTATTACGTAAGTACTGTAATCAGCCTGATATACCCACGGACCTATACTGTAGGTCCATGAAATAAAGTGAGATTGGAACAGTGTGCCTAGAACATACACTACACAACTATTGGTTTCTTGTGCATCTTTTAAAATCTAGGTGATTTCTGATCTTCAGATTTCACAGGCAAGTACTTTTAAAATATCCTAAGGGCATGAATAATGTTTTGCTGTATTTTGGGAGGGTTGCAAATGAGATCCCCTACCTTTAAGCAGTGCACATTTTTCTAAAAACCTCATGCATTCAAAATAGCTGTCATACAGGAGCAGGTCTACTTCGGTTTGCGATTTTATCTGATGTACAAATTTGTGATATGAATCAGTTCTAAGCGGCTTCTTGTCAATGTAAAGGCACTAATTCCCAATTAACAAGGTAAACTGGAAATCTTCATATCTACTGAAGATATCAGGGTTGTCAGTTTGGCGTTTTAACGCCAAAAACACCAAATTTGGCATTTTGTTATTACGTTATAATTATAATTATTATAATTATTAAATTAATTATTTTTGTACATGTGAATGATAGCACACCAATAGTACTCACTGCTAATGTATTTTACAATTTCACCTTTTTATATAGTTAATACTTTTTCTACATATTGTAGTATTTTATATACTATTTTAATATTTACTGCAAATGTGTGTTTTTTTTGTTTTGTTTTTTACTATTTAAAAGGTGATTACTTAAGTTGTGCAATATTAGGAACATTCAATCTTTTTATCATGCTATGTTAACATGTATTTTATGTTCTTTTTAAATTTGTAAAAATTCGCCACAATTCGGTCAATGACCGCGATGGCAGTTTTGTTGTTTCTTAATAAACCATTGATTGATTGATTGATTGATTGACGTTTGGTGTTGAAGAATTCAAATTTCACGCTAAACGGCTTTTTGGCGTTTTACGATAACATACCTAAAAAAAACTCCTTATGAATACCGATTTTCAGTAAAATCGGTGCCACGAGGGTCCAAAAGTAGTTCACGTTTACTGAATCTGACTGCGCGTAAACCGTGGCACCCAAATTTTCGGCCACGGCAGAGGTTTTAAATGTGTTAGAAACTGATAACACCATTATTTCTAACCATATAGTGTAAGCTACCCATAAAATACAAATTTGGCGGTTTTTACCGAATTTGGCGTTTTGAGAATCAGGCAATATGGTAACTCTGGAAGATATCTACTGCTTCAGAAGTTTCGGTGCGTCAGAATATGCGGAGTAGGCCTAATATTGGCCTATAACATTTTCCTTTATTTTACAACCATCATAAAACGTTTTGGAGAGAGGATGAGAAAGTTTGCTTCATTTACTAACAACATTAGTAATCTGCAGTACCCTGTATAGCACGATAAACTTGTCATGATGACAAAATCACTGCATAATGTAGAATTTTATTGATGTGTTGTAGCAAAGTCATTCAATAATGTCTCTTTAAAAAAAAAGTAAATACCGTGTTATATATTTCTTGGGCTCAGTGGATATAAAATCATCACCTTCATCACAAAAGAGCAAGAGCCAGAAAGACCAGAAAAAAACAACTGACCTCTAAAACAGTGCTGTAACATATTGAATGTTAATGACGGCCATTTGTTTGTTTGTTTGTTTTTTGGAAAAAAAAATGTTGAAGTATTCATTATGCATGAATGCATATTTTGGATTTGCACTTATATTTGATAATAAACTGTAAAAGAAATTATAATCATAGGCGAAATAATTAACCGTTGTGCTTACGGAGGCCGTTTTCTATAACTTGCGGATGTCGCGAATTTTTGGATCAGGTTGTAAATCCCGATTAGTGGATTTTTGGAATAAGCATTTCTTATTGACGAGACAATAATCCAGCTTTTATAGAAAAATGGCCTTCTTGGCAGCTCTTTTTAATATTCAGGTTTTAGAAAATGATTTTTTGTTTTTATAGGTTGGCGCCTGGTGATTTAGAGTCAGCCACCTCACATTGACAAGTTCCTCAAAATAATAAACATATCACTGAACTCATCAAAATATTTATATATTTATATATTATATATATGGGCTTCTACCTCATGCAGCAAGTTTGAATATTTTTCGTCTTTTAAAAGCTGACACTGAGTGGGATTTGGAATGAGCACCTACATTGACCAAAAATAAACAGCATGAACAAAGTGGATCTATTTACATGGAGAATATGACGCCACGGCGGGCATTTGAATATTATTGCCTATTTTAAGTAAATGCTCAACGTTTTCACGTCTGTATCCATCGGATTTGGAATAAGCTCATCTTCATAAACTGACAAGAAACCGAGAAAATTACTGTTTATATTCAAAAATGAAAGGTGTCATCGACACCAGCCTGAAAATACATTTTAGCATGTAAAACTAAATAGATTTATGAAGATAGTAAAAGGCAGAAGAAGGAAATACTGTGAAATAGATCACATCAATAGTCCTGTGGCACTTTTGGATGTGGTCAATCGGCGTTCATCCGAACCGTCGTATCGCTATACGACAGCTTGAATTGACGCAGCCTGCCGGGAGCGGGATACGCGTTCAAACCTAAGCTGTTTGTATCCACATTCATAAATGCACTGTAACCATACGACAGTCGGTTTGAACGCGTTCGCTCCGGAGGCGCGGTCACTCAAAACTTGGAATTGGCCGCAAAGGAAACAAGGTGTCTTGGCACAAGGACAGAAAAGGTGTCACCCTGCGTCTTTTGTCATAAGAAGACATGAAGTTTACAACCTTTCTAAGTGATACTTTATTCATCCCTTAATTACTGTTATTATATTACTGAAAACTTTTGGTTTTAATAATCCACATCCGAACTTAATTGGAACAAGTTTGAGCCGAGGCCACATCTTATTATTTTTTGTCTGAAGTCAACGACCTTCTGTACATGACTGATGTAAAAAGATTGGGCTCCTAACATTAAGGGTTCCTATGTTCATCTGTGTTTAAAATCCAAAAGCTAAGTTAAATATTCCTGACAGTATCTCCAGATGTAATTTCAATGTGGGTCCACGGTTTCATTGCTTTTGGGGAGTGGCAATGAGTGATCGACATGCCGTGTAGATGGGTAAGGTGGACTTTTTGATGATTGAAGAGTGAGGAGGAGGAGGGGGAGGAGAAGAGGAAGGGGAGGAGGAGGAGGAAGAAGAAGAGGAGGAGGAGGAATATGCAGGAGGAAAATGATAAGTATGACTGGGGTGAATACGAAAGATTATATAATGTAATTCAATGTGTACAATATGATATGATGATGAATGATGAATGCATGATGATGATCGATGATGTGAGGTGCTGTGGAGTGGGTGTTGGTGTACAGTAGTGGTGTTGGTGTTGGTGGCGGTGGTGTGTGTTGAATAAATTATAAACGATCCAGGTAATCTTGGATAGGTCATAAAACGTAAATAAATTAAGTGCTAAATTCAATAAAACGTGTATGATCTGGTAAGCTAAGTCATAATTTCCAGTAGTGGACCTCACTTAGTTGCCACATAATCCTGTAAACATCACACACATACACACAAACACACACACACACACAACACACACCACACACACATCACACACAACACACACACACACACACACACACACACACAACACGCACGCACAGCGCAGCACGCACACAACACACACGCACCAACGCACACGCACACGCACACACGACACACACAGCGCGCACAACACGCAAACGCACGCACGACACCACACACACACACACACACACAACACACATCACACACACACAGCCACACACACACAACACCACACAACACACACAACACACACACACGACACACACACACACACAAATGGTGAGCCACACACACCTATACCATATAAGCACATCCACATCCAAAATATCTACATACAACATTTTACGTCCAGCATACAAATTATCGGTAAGTAAAAATAACGTGAAAGTAATAGTCCAAAACACTGGAAATGTAAACATAGGCTATTATACTAACATTTTGCGCCAACTGGAGAATGGCTTACCTAGGTTAGGATTCATCTTGAATGTGTTTAATGAAAGAGAGAAAAAACACTGAAATAGTGTAACTTTCTAATATAAGTGAATGTAAAAAAAAGCATACTGACATCATGTTGTACTCACAAATTTTTCTTGACAGAGCAGTGTCAATAATACCCTTTTCTAGGAAGAAAATCCATTCTTAAGGAAATAATTGAACACTGCAAAGCCTCTAAAAGTGTAGACCTTCTAGAAGTGTACTTGATTCTCTAATCAGTTTAACCAGGTAAATTGACGGACGCGCCTGTCCTGCCATTACCTCGGGCCTTTCTAAGAGGACTGTGTAACACCGTTGGTTAAACTGCGTCCTATATAGTCGTGGCCTGAGTAATGTCCCTGTCTGAAGTGATTTATCTCCATATATGTGGCTTCCATACCAATTTGAGTGAAATGAGAAGTGGCAAATTAATGTCTCCCATAAGTTGAAATTCCCAAGACAAATCATCACTTAGTTGTTCATTGCCCCCAATTAATAGCCTGCACTGTGTTGTCATTAATTATGTGTCAATTAAAGGAACTACAAGCTAATTTACTAATAACAAACACACCAATTTAAAATCAAGAATATGCAGATCAGAAAGCGTTATGACATATCTACAAAACAGTAAATGCAAGATTAACAATACAAATTTAAACGAAACACATCAGCAATAAATATGCAAAATTTCGCATGGCAAATGAAGATTTTACAATGTGGAAGAATCCGCAAAATATAACAGCAATAACCGAATAAACTGTCGCCAATATCAAATGCGTGCTTTGCATAAAATATTCAAGTGCAGAAAAAAAAGTGAATTGCAGATAACAAAAACAGAGTATCGTGTATTTTATAAAACGGTTTTAGACTATAGTTACAGGGAATATAATGCTCGGGCGATTATTCTAATTGGGACCTGTACAGGAAAGTAATTTTCATGGTTTAGAGTCTTCGGAAAAAATCTGGGAAGGCATCAAATTCACTAATGATAGGAAAAATAAGTCGGCATGGAAAGGGTAGTCAGCGTCGAAAATCTGTCCCTGCATGTGTATGTTTCATGGTTGCGTAAGAGGATTTCTTTGTCTTTTTTCCTAAACTAAAATACAATGTTCATTTCGTGAATGTGTTCCAAATCAGGTTTTCAATTCCCATTACTGCTAATTTGGTAAAATCTGAAAGAAGCAATGCGAATTGGGTATAAATACAATGAGTGTGAATTCCCTGTTTAACAGTCTAAACAGCACAGGTATAACGAACACGATATTGTGTTTCTCTACAAGTCTTGTAAGACAGATCGTAAAAAAAAACTATACTTGGATTTTGCAAAATCACTTGAACAAGAATCCATGTGTAAGGATCGGTTGCCGGTCAAAACAAATACAAACTATTCATTGAGAAGACGGAACAAATACAGGCAATTTCCGTGATAGGAACTACCAGGTTCGCAATGTAGCGCATTAACATACATTGTAATAATTGAATAAATAGGTAATTCAAGATTGATCCTATGATTGTCTGGCACAATGAACAGTTACATATTACCAATACTTGAATGTTTCAACAAATGCGAAATAGGAAAATGAAGGCATGTAAAACCGTGAGACTCTGAATTGGAATTTCCTTTTAAATAACGTTGAATAAAGTACTATTATATCGCCTCATGTAATCTGATACTTTGTATTATTGTATCATATCAAATATCAACGGTGTTTTAATAACCAAGATTCGATTATTCATGTTTACAAGTCATGTTCTCAAACCACATGCATTCATTTTATAGTGTTTTGCACTTGTAACTTAAACTTTTCAAGTTTAATTTGAAAACTCTCAACATGATTAGGCTATAATACCATTTCTGGCTTAATTTTACAGTGTATATATATACACATGCACTTCAAATACTTTTCAGTTTAATCTTAATTGAATAATTTAATTTATATTGCAATTTGAATTATGTAGCAATTCATTTCCATTTATATATTGGTATACCACATTTACTCTTTACTTTTGCCAGTTTAATTTTAATTTAATGAATCCAATTTAATTCATAATTTCGAATATGAGTAATGTACAATGTCATTTCATCGTGTACATACCCACAATTCTCTTATGTATCATTAGAAGCAGTAAAAATTTAATTTTTCTCTCCTCCCAATACCCTTTTATTTTTATCTTTTGATCAATACTTTTGATTTTTCTTTTCCATAAAGTCTAAAACCATCACACTGGGCATTTGTATACAACAGAACAATCTGAGTTGAGTTGTAAATGTACAATTATTGTTTATTCGTTCTGTATGTGATATTTGTGCATTTCTTGGGTTTATTGTGTGGGTATGAGTGATGATTTGTGTGTATAATGTTGTAGTCTGTGTGTTGTGTGTGTGTTTCCTGTATGTGTGGTGTTGTATGTTTCTGTGATGTATTGTTTGTGTGGTGTTTGAGTTTGTAATTGTAATTGTGCTGTTTTATGCCTTTGAATGCGTGCTGTGTTTTGTGTGTGTGCCTCTGGCATGTGTGTGTTTGTGTGTTTCTGTGTATGTGCTGTCAGTGTGTTGTCTGTTTGTGTGAGTGTTGGGGTGGATGATTTAATCTCTTAGTATACCTATTAAGTTTTTTTGTTTGTATGTCTACATTGCTTGCCTTACCTTGTTTGTGCCATTTAAATCATATGTGAGAGTTGCTAAATACATTCTCCAGTTATACGTTACTTGATAATTACAACTACCAAAAGCTTCAAATCTCTGAAATGAATACCTTTTTGGCGGAGAGGAAATTATTTAAAATTATCGAATTATATTTTAAATGTCAGTGCTTGCATAACCAAAATCTATCTAGTGTTTATACAGAAATCAATTTTAACCTTCCTGATATTTGTTAATGTACGATTGAAAATATGAATTATTACAATATATTTTTAATTTCATTTGATTTATTGCAATACGCTTCGAAGTTGATAGCTTGTTGAAAGAAAACTAATGCTCGATGTATTAATTAATTCTTACTTGCACACCATTGTAAATCATGCACAATTCCAGCACTTGAGCTGCCATGGCTTGATTTTAAATAAAACATTTATTGAACTTTTTTATTGAACTCTTGAATTGACTGCACGGCATCTTAACTAATCTATAGACTCGATCCTCGATACGGGTATTTTTCACCAAAGTGAAAAAAGATTGTAATGGAAACTACTGGGCTCACAAGAGTCAGCTGTTTAGATAATTAATTTGAAGATAGTACTTTTTAAGGGATAAAAACGCAAAATCTGCATCGTGTCACAAAAATATATGCAACATTTAACAATTAACATTAAAAAATGCCTATCGGTACAAATGCAGAAAGGAGTGCGAAAGTAAAGGTTTGATGAAGAATTATACGATTCAACAGGTCAGCAAATCTTTAAAGGTAGTAGCATTCATTTCCCGAAACGAGCCATAAAATGCATGAACTCTTCTTCTAACACTATACTGAAAAATTTAGAAATATTAATTACAGAAATATCATATTTAATCGTAAAACGGTCTATGTATAATATTGTTTACAAAGGGTAAAATGGTAACCCATATACCTCTCAATAAAAGTAAAATTTAACAACGACATGCCTTCATTGAATAATAGGCAATGCGGATCTCATTTGCATGCTACCATTAAGGAAATGAAACCACAGACATCTACTTGCATTCAGAGAATAGATAAACAATAAGAAGAAAGAAAATGGGGATAAGTTTGAACAATTTGACATGAAAACCGTTCAAGAATTATAAAAATGTTCAAGTTACGTAATCCTTATGTATGGAGGATTCTTAAAATTGCAACTGTACCACTTTTTGATAAATGAAAGTGTGGAGAACTCCCACATTGGCTTTGTACACAAATTTTCAGACTTATTCTCATTTTTTATGAATATCTGATTGCCTCTTGTTGCTTGTTGTACAAGTATGTCCCAGCAAAAATGATTTGTACATGTTTCTGGAAGAATTTGATTAACCTCCACAACTAACATTTCAGAAAACCGTAAATGTTGTGAAAAATTTGTGTACAAAAACCAATGGGGAGTCTCCAGCACTTTCATCTGCAAAGAGTGGTCGTGTTGCCAATGTTAAAGAATCCTCCATATCATAAGGATTACGTAAACTTTGAACATTTAATAACTCTGAACTTTCAGTCAAATTTGTTCAAATTTCACGCATTTTCTTTCTCTTATTGTTACTATTCTCTGAATGCAATGATGTCTGGTTTCTTCCCCTTAACATTGTGTATAATACAATGGCAATTTAGAAGAATGCCATCTGTGGAAGCCTCAGCAAAATGAAAGGAGCTAGAACTCAGTTTAGTGGAATTAGTAGTGGACGCGTTAGACTCAGAATTTTTGATTTTTTTCTTCTGCGATGAAAAAAAAATTCCTAGCCATAGAACGACACAAGACGGCTTATTGTTTTTCTTCTTTTGCATTTTTAAATTCTAGGCGATCACTGACGGCTCCAGATTTCACAATACATGTCCTTCATCAATAGCCTAAGGGCATGGGTTTTATCTTTTCCTGGCTCGGGGATGTTGCAAGTGAGATCCACCTGCCTTAAAAGACAGAAGCACAGTAGAATTTGCAGAGAGAATTACCGTTTGTTCAGGAATATGATCCAGAATATAATAGGATGAAAAGACGGTGTTCAAATTTGGGGGTCACTACGATATCCAGTTTCAAAATAATAAACGATAGAACCGAACGCATTTTTAAAAGTTGCAATACATGTATGTACATATTCTGGATTTCAGAGACCTGGCTGTAGCTTTCAACAACCGACTAATCATCTAACTGTGAAGAGATTCATTCGTTCAGACCTGGTGCAAAGCTTTGATTGGCAGGAATACAATGTATGTGTTCGCTTAATGATATAAAAATATCAATATTTGGTCATCCAGCTAATGTGTGGTAAGTCGCGTAAAGTGCAAATTCGATCAAACGCGTCGACGTAACGACGCATTTATTCAAATCCAGTTTTTAATGATTATTGTTTTACTAAACTGACTTTTTCTGCCACAGAGGTCTTGTGAGAGGTTTAGATAGGTATGAGATGGTTACACTAAATAATAATTTTCCTCTTTCCCTGGGACTGAGCTCATTTCGGGTGTCGCAAACCATAAACATCAAGTCTATAATACGTGGTCTCCGCAAGCGGGGATGACGGTTTTATAAAGATTATTTAAAAGTTGTGATTTTCTGCATGAATGGCATACTCATGCAAAAGAGCGATGGATGATTTATGTGTTGTCATAATTTATCTACCTAAAACTCACATATTTGGACGCTATTTCTTCATGATTAAGGGCTCTGGTCTTGCAATGAATGAGGACTACTACCATTAAGAACAATCAAATTGTTGTGCTGTTATACACACGAATGATCAAAACAAATCCTTTAACTATATGCCATGCTGAAACTATACTTCTTCTTCCTGCCATTTCATTTAAGTTTTTGGGAAACTGAGTATACATGAGCTCTCCCCGGAGGCCCCCATTGCGACGTCTATGAGTTGTATAAACAAAGTTAATTTCATATTATTCGAACGTTGCAACTAACAGACAGCTGCCCCATTACGTAAGATATCATATGTCTAATATCATTTGACGACATTTCAATATCTATTTTGAAATGGCAAATATCTCCTATTATTAAAGTCTAATTTCCGCCCCCTCCAGCAATTTCTATGAGACTAAATTGTTAGAGTCATTTTTAGCTCAATTTGTCTTTCCTGACGCTTTCAACGCCTACGTCGTTCAACGACCCTGCTTTTATATGCTTCCAAATGACTGATATATGCATCAGTGGCGGAACCACGGGATTAGCTTCTTTAGGAGAGAGCTAGTTGCTCCAGCTTTCAGAAATTTGAAGTGATGAGGGAGAGAGAAGTCCCTTACATTGACAAAGTGTCTTCAGAAATTCATGGCAAAGAAATGTTTAGAAATGCATGTTTAAATCATTGACATTTTATTGTTTTGAAATTACAGACGTTGTTAGCCTCAGAACATAATGCACAATGTAATAGCAAGAAGGTGTTTGAAAGGTGTTATGTGTTGTTCGTTAACGCAGTTTTACTTAAAGGGTGTCTATGTGGCAGCAACACTGATACGATAAATGGAGTTTATATATCAATTTATATAAGATGTGTTTTCATATCAATTCTCACGCTGTATATTTTTATAATTCATTTTTGTTTTGCCTTTAAAAGGAAGATTAGCTTGTATTGTTTTATAATGCTTGGTTTTAATGAGATTTAAATAAATGAATTTGATTTGAATCGAAGAAAGCACAAAACGTAAAAAGTGCAAACAAAAAACCTCTTCTGGTTCTGGTTAATTCTTTCCATCTGTGATTTCATCCTTGTTCTATTTTCTTCATTCTTTTTTAACTTTCTTCTTTCTTTTTTCATTATTCTGACTTTCTCTCTTTTTGTTTTTCTTTCATGTTGTTCTTTTTCACGTCACTTGTACATCTTCTTCTTTCTTTCTTTCTTTTTTTTTTTTGGGGGGGGAGGGAGGGCGACGAGCACCCCATTTCAACTTCGCCTGACCTCCGTCACTGATAATGCTAGAAATTATAGCGTACACCAGACTGATTTTTTTTTCCGTCTGACAATGCATGTCCTTACCGAGTAACAGCTTTGTGATAAATTGTCTACAAGTAGAATGATTTATTAAAAGTCGACGAAATCTTTAATTATTGAAACAGTGATTCTAAAATCTGAGTATTATCAAAGCTTCTTAAATCATCAAGTTATATATGTCTCTAAAGGAATGATATTAATTGTCATTGTGAGTGGGTTTCAAAGCAATACATTTACAGATCTGACATTTTGACCGCCGTCTACATTTCCTATGGTGATTTCTCAGGATCTCTTCTGATCAAACATGATGTTCATATTTAGAACATTAGAGTCCACGTATGTTAATGTCATTAATACGCCGTTGTGTGTGTTTGTTGTGTTTGTGGTGTGTGTGCTGTGTTGTTGTGTGTGTGTGGTGTGTAAGATGTGTTTGTGTGATGTATTGTAGCGTATGTAGGTAGTAAGGTGTGTGTGTTTGCCTTATATGTTTGCAATGTGTTTGTGTGTTTGTGTGTGTGTGTATGTGTGTTATGTGTGTGCGTATGTGTGTGGCGCGCGGTGTCGTGTGATATGCGTATGTGTGTTCCTCTGTGTGTTGTGGTGTGTGTGTGTGTGTGCGTGTGTGTAATGTGTGTGTGTGTGGTGTGTGTGTGTGTGTGTGTGTGTGTGTGTGTGTTGTAGGCGTGTGTATGTGTGATGTATTATGTAGGTATGTGTGAATGTAGTATGTGTGTGTGTTTCCTGTGTAGTTTGCCTGTTTGTGTTTGTGTATGTATGTGTGTGTGTGTTGTGTGTGTGTGTGTGTGTGTGTGTGTGTGTGTGTGTGTGTGTGTGTGTGCGTGTGTGTGTGAGTCTGTCTGTCTGTCCTGTCTGTCGTGTGTGTTCAAAGTAAAACAATGACGTATAATGAGAGCTGTGTAAAGTGTTTTTTAGAGTTTACGTCGTCTGTTAACCCCGAGAGATCTGCGGCTTAACGTAGCCGCAGAGTCCCTTGGGTTAACATCATATATCAAATATATTCAGATAATTATGACTCAAGATTAAGTTAATACGGTAAATCAGCAAACATTGATTATAATATGAGTGGTGGGCTGCTGAACGTTGTAGAAGTTCCATCTCGTGAGAAAAATGAACAAATATTATCATATTTTAATTCAATATTCACAACATGCACTCACAAAGCCAAATATTATCAATGCATCACATGCATTGGACAAGT
>JZLH01S0176719.1:61714-90618 GCA_001188425.1 Eucidaris tribuloides | reverse complement strand
AAGTGCGAGTTCATTGAAATGGTATATTTAAACCTAAAATATTTTGATCAGTATTTATAACGCCATTTGGTGTGTTGTAGATAAAAATATACAATCGATCTATTTACAAGTCTTTCTAGAACTTTGGAAAAAAAAAACCCAGAAGATAGAATGGTCTATAATGCGCAATTATAACGACAGTCACCCGTTTTTTAAATTATAATAGTAATATTTTAGGCGATTATAAAGCAGAAGAAAGTATCTGGTCAAAAAGTGATAATTATGCATGCAATGTGTCAATGTACACCCGTCAAAATATTTCTGCATCTAAACTTTGATGGTTGAAGTCAATTAAAAGCTGCAAACATGGGCCACAGTTCAGCATGCTTGTATGATGTTGCGATGGTTTTAATGAAGTGTCACGTGTTGATGTCATGTGTTGATGATGGGAGGGCGACCTTGCCAAAATTGCCAAAATCAATGAAATTCAACACAATGATAATTTCACACTTCCCACTTAAATCTCTATGTTTCATATTCAATAACAAAATATGAAACGGGACATACAATATAAAACCATAACATCTATCTCGTGGGGGGGGGGGGGAGCGGGCACTTGTCATTACAAGGTGTACACCATGCCGTATTGGTTTCAAAATGCCGAAACAATATTTAAAGCCGATTCAGAATTATCTAAACAATCTGTAATTAATCGGCGAACTCTGAATACCGAAACAAGTATTCAAGTTTGAAAAGATACCCTTTTAAAGTAAACCTTGTTAAAAGTTACCCTTCCTTTTCCTGATTTTTGGCGATTTTGATCCGCCCTTTTCGGCTGTGAAAAACGAAACCCTATTTTACTCATTTTTTTTCTTCACACGTGCTGGTGTACAGGTTGTAATGACACTGCACCCACCCCCCCGCCCACACCCCTGGGAACATCAACAATCACTCTCCATGTACAATGAATGATATGATAATGCATTGCCAGGCTTTTTCACTATTGACTTGGACTCCAGTTTTAATGTTCTAGGCACTTCCATTTGAAATCCATAATATGGAAATGAGGTAGCGCCTTATTATTAAGAGGGGAAATAACAGGCTTTTTTTGCATATCAAATATCATTATACTAAAATACAAAATAGATTGAATGCTCAATTTATTGCCGGAAACATTTTTGACGGTTCGACGGGTTATTAATTAACCTCGTCATATCCAGCAGAATGACTTGGATTTGATGATGATACTATTTGATATTTTCAACTGTGAATTAACCACATTTGTCTGCGACCAAAACTGATACTTGGGTTTCAATGTCAAAGCAAAATAATTTTCATTCATGTTCTTCGGCCGGCGTGGATCACTTTTGGATTGGGGAGGGGTTGGCGCGCAAAATTGTTCAAAATTTTCGCAAATTGCTCAAAGCGCACCGAAAATGAATATTGTTTCAAGAATTTTTGAACTTCAGTTATAAAATGATTGCAGGGGGTGGACGTGTGTAGGAAATTGATACGTACGTTCGCTTCCCAATAATATTTCATGGTTGCACTGCCCCAGCCCCGGATTTACGCATCTGATTCAATTGTTAACTTTCGCAATACAAGATTGGCATGATATTAGTACCGAAAGCTGCATATTGTTTTACATTGTGGCAGAGTACATTTTGGACTGCCGACTTAGCACTTCCGGTTCGCAACAAAAATGTGGTTTCACAGTAGTTACGGCGAAGACGGCAGGTTTGAACTTGATTTTATTGTCGATGGCAGTGTTATATTCATGCAGGGAAAGCAATAGCGTGGTGTTGCGATTTCGTGTATATTGTATGAAGATGTATATATTATTTTCTATCAACATGTTTGTCTGTAGTTATAAACTCGGAAAGCATGGTGTCCCAAACATTGGTATTCTGTGGAAAACTGGCGCTTGGGCCGTCGGCTTATGTAGCAGGGCAATGAATACAGATCTCCTTGGATCAGTGGTAAGCCGGTTTAATGGCACCCGTGCACTGGCGCACTTGTAGACGATCAGTCGACGAATGTTCAGGCAGTTGCAACAACGGAATTTGAATCACTTTCATATCTGATTAATTTGGAAAAAGAAGCCTTTTTGAGCAAAAAAACTGTATTCGCCAGAAATCCTACAGTTTATAAGTTCGATAGAGATTGTTCTGATTACGTATAGACGGCAGATAGGAGTTGTAGAGGTTAGTCTGCCGCTGAATATTTTTTTCACTTTTTTTGCTGCCATTGCCGTCGCAATAAGTTTACTCGGTGTGATGACGCCGAGCCGCTTTCGCCAAGCATCCCTATGGGCATCGGTCGATTCGTGGGGGGCCGATGATTGATGTTCAATATGAGTTTAAAAATGAGAAGACTCAAAGAAAACGACAGATTTACATTCGGTTCAGGGCGTAAAAAAGTACATATCTTCTTTAAGCGTGGTTCTTTTGAAATAAAGTAAGCCCTCGTGACGGTATACTATTGCCAATTAAATTCAGAATTCCAGTGGCTTCATTTTGGATGGTTAGTGGGTCAAATGGTCCTTAAGCATCGGTATTTTTTTTCGCTGATCGTTCTCAATTTAAATTACCATTTCAAAAATCATTCTGGGCATGTTCGTCTTACCATACCAGCTTCTCAATCCTTTTCATTTGATGAAAAAAACATACATTTTTGAACGAAATACCTTGACCAAAACTCATGAGAGTGTCAGCAATTGTTTCGTATTACGAGCCTGGTCTTTAGTCGCTACATAGCGGGATACGCGGCATTGTGCGTGTGCTCACGGCTCTGAATGAAAGTTAGCCGAATAAACACTTTACAATGGTTGATACAAGAATACCAAGGACATTGTTCGATCGCAGCCAATCCCTGTGCCTCACTCTTGTTCAGAGGCGTGAGTGCGCATGCGCCGTGTATGCACGCTTCAATAGCGCCAGCGTGAAGACCGCTCACCAGTACAGGGTGTGACTATTCTGAATACTTGGTCTAGCGTACGTACGGACGACTGTGACTGTCCCACGACTGCGGTTGTGGTGTGTGTTTCCTCTCCAGATCATAAAGGTACATGTAGACCCAAAAAGATAGAGGCATTAAGTGTTTGTGGTGCAATGACGTTCAGATGCATGGAAATCAACCTTTAAGCAGCTTTGTTAAGGTAAGAAAAATCTGTCCATGTATGATAGTCTCCTTTCTTAAATGTTGGGGTCATGGGGCGGTATGACTTTTGCAAATTTGTGTTTAAAACAATCTTTTCCTTTTCTTTTTTCCTGATTGACTGTGCCTTGTGGTTCTGTGCTAAAAAAATTAAGTTTTCTTCTGTATTACATGTAGATTTTAATGTTGAAAAATTTGGTTAAAACCCAAGTTTAGTTTTGGGGATTTTTTTTCTTCGTTTGAAGCTTTCTGCCCAAAGGTCTATCACAGCCAGTAACAGATTCTGAATGTCTTTTGTTTTTTCTAATTAATGAAAAATTATCGGGGGGGGGGGGGGGGCCCCATGAGATATTTCATGGGATACCCTGAGATTTCGGACAATATTTTACATTTATAGCATCCAGAGGGCGTTATTAAGGTGTTAAGGTTATCTGAGTTATTGACCTTCTCAGAAAGAGCGACTCTTTCTGATGAGGGTATTAACTCAGATTGCTTAACAGCTTATTAAAAGGTAAGATTGAGATGATTGGGGGTAGTTCTCAATTTTGGGATGAAACTGTAGTTCTAAGATCAGTAAACTTTATCAAGGATTCTCCTCGTGAAAATCTTGTAGTCAAACGTTGACTCATCATTAAACATAAACTCTTGTCATTATCTTGTGGCAGGCAACCTTGCTGTGTGGCTCTTATGGGTCTTATTTTTTGTTGCTCCGATAAAATTAAATACATAGTATGCTTAATAATTTTAAACTATAGTCGACCATCCCCCCCCCCCCAGACTTTTTCATTAATAATTTACACAAAAAAAACGAAAGACATTCAGAATCTGTTATTCTTATTTGTGATGATATGACCTGTTGGGCATAAAGCTTTAAATAAAAAAAAAATCCCCAAAAACTACTTGGGCCTTTAACACTATTCAAAGAGATGATTTAAAAAATTGGTGATGAATCTGATTGTCACTGCTGCTAGATTGCACTTGTGTGAGTCTTTTGATGCATTTGATATATATTTTTTAATATAACATTTTTCATAATGTTTATTTCTTGAGCCAACAATGGTTCAGAGCAATTGTTCCTAGCAGTTGTGTGCAGGCATGCAGTCACGGAAGTGCAATTTCCGGAGTATACCTGTATTTCCGACACAGGCGGGAAGTACTGGGAAATATTGCGGACATGTATCGCGGGAATACCTGGGAAAATACTGGGAAATACGTGGGCAATACCTAGCCATGTACTCTTGAAGTTGTACAAGGTCAACTAGGAAGGCCATTAGTGCAGTTCATTTGGGCTCTTCTTACACAAAACCATCTTGAACTGATAAATTTCAGATGAAAAGACTCTGAAAAACCGCTTTTGAGTTTTGATAATTTAATTTAGTGTTATTTCACATACTGTCCAATACATAGGCCTACAGCATTACACTGTACATTATTCAGGTGTTACATTGTGGGGTGCAGCCCTCATCTTGCTGAATATACAGAGTCAAAATCAACATCTGTCATAGGGGTGTGCTATTTTAAGTGTTCTGGATTTATGGAGCAATTCAGATATTTTCAGACTGAAATGATTGAAAAAAAAAATCTAAAATAAAAGCAGGTGATTTTAAAATTTCCATACTTTTAGTATTAATTTGGCTGTGTAGAAAATTTGTCCCACCAATCATAACAAGTTCCTTGTTCCCCACCATCACTTAAGTTAGTTTTTTGTTGTATTTTGTGTTGAATCACACTTACTGAACAACAATCTCTACATTTTTGAGTTATTATCCTTCAAGAAATAACTTTTTTATAGTATTTCCCGGTATTTCCCATTTTTGTCAAAAATAGCAAGGCGGTATTTACCGGTAAATACCGGTATTTACAACACGGTATTTACCGGTAAATACTGGTATTTACAACCCGGTATTTACCGCCCGGTATTTACCAGCCAACCCTGATGCAGATGCATGTACATCTTGGCCCTCACATGCCTCATGATGCCTGAGGGAAAGAGAGAGTAAATTTTCATTTTCATAAAAAATGTAAATTTGTGAAAGTTCACATGCAAAGTCAATGGAGAGTTGTTTGGTAACATCATAGACTTCATCAGAATTGTCATCTACAGAGGGTGACAAAAAGATTTTATATAAATTTTTGAAAAACAATATTTTTGTAATGGCTTAAACAAATTTGATCAAACCATCATTTTTTTTTAATTTCTTAAATTTTTTGGGATTCACTGAATCACCATTAATGTATGGGCAAAATTCTCCCTTTTAGCCATCAGAATGATGTCAGTCGGCTCAGGCCAGGGAGCCAGCCAGTTTGAGAAGGGGCGGATCCAGGCCCTTCAGGAGGAACGCATCAAGATTCAGAAGAAGACTTTCACCAAGTGGATCAATTCCCACTTGGCAAAGGTATTCAAGCTAACAGACATGTGTCCAATGATAGTTAAATGTGACCTTGCCACCAAGATACCCTGATGAAATTGTACATCTGATGATACATTAACATAGCAAGAAAAATTCTTTGGGTGAATAATATCAATATTTTAACTTTTACAACATATGAATGTCACGAAACTTTTGATTTTGGAAGACATTTCACTTTTCATATTTCATGGCTCCACACTAACCTTTTTATTCACTTGCCCTTTGGGCAAAGTAAAATTATCACATTGAGATTTTTGCTTGCCCAAAAGAAAAATTTACTTGCCCGAAAATGAAAATAATAAAAAATAAAAATCATTCTCACTAATTTTGACCATTAGGGGCATTGGAAGTTTGTCACTTTAATCATGTGATTGTAAAAAGTGCTATTTACAAATTTTACAATTCTACACAGGCCATTATCAAGGACACATGAAATTGGATACGCATAGGACCTACTGTGTACTCACTGTACTGCATGTAGACACATGACACTAGGTTGATGTTTTGAACTCAAGCTTCCAAACCAAACACAGAAAATGAAGTAAATTTGGCAAAATAATGAAGACATTTAGTATTAAGCTAACTGAACACAGAATTTCACACATAGTTTGTTTGCATTTTGGAAGGTTTTTTGGACATCTTACTGCTTTTCTCATTTGATGATCAAAATTTGACATGCCCGACTGGGCAAGTAAATTTTAATATTTTGATCTTTTACTTGCCCGACATGAAATTTTACTTGCCTCAGTCAAGCGGGCAAGTGCTAGTGTCGAGCCCTGTATTAGATATTTTTTATATATTTCATTTTTATATACTCCATGTACTGATTTTTGTTGTTAATTTAACATACATTTATATCGAAAAGTACTATTATACATGTCACTTTCCTTACCTTTGGATTGTACAACTTTATCAGGGTATTGTGATGACAGGGGGGTGTTTCATAAAGCTGTTCGTAAGGTACAAACAACTTTACGAATGACTAGTGATACTTTCTTGGGTGCTTATCAGTTTCTCATGCATTTACATGTAGCACAAGAAGGTATCACCAGTCGTGCGTAAAGTCGTTCGTAACTTACGAACACTTTATGAAACTCCCTGCCTCAAATGTATTCTGGTGCAAGAGTCTCTGGTTGGAACTATGACGAGCTGAGATTACATGGACCGGCCCCAAGGGAAAATAGTAAATAGTTCACGTAAACTCTAGCTCATTGTAGTTTCGTGCAGAGACTCGCGCGGCAGCACATATTTGTCTTGTATTCATTACTCTATGAACAGGGAAACAACAAAGAAGTCACAAAAACAAAATTTATTTACCTGTTGACTGTTGTGCTGTGAATCTAAGATTCTGATTCTTGACCTTGTTTTGTAACATATAGTTTATAATAAATATAGTTTCACAACGTGACCAAGTCTGAACAAATTGTTCACACACAAAGCTAGTAATCACAGTCTATGGAGGTATCACTCTTATGACAACAAGCCAGGAATAGTCTACTGTACCCAGATTGACGTCATTGTGTGATCCCAATCCAGATATATGTAGTCCACTATTCCCAGATTATCGTCATGAGGTTGACAATTCCATGGATATAGTTGGAATATGTGCTAACACATATTTGTCTTATACCCATTTTATTGTGAACAGGGAAACAGCAAAGTAGTCGCACAAAAAAGAAATTTACTGACCTGTTGTGCTGAAACTCATTAGGTTCTCATCCTTTACCTTTATTGAAACAAATAGTTTGTGATGAACCAGTTTCACAACATGACCAAGTGTGAACAAATT
Organism: Eucidaris tribuloides; assembly: GCA_001188425.1. Lineage (NCBI taxonomy): Eukaryota > Metazoa > Echinodermata > Echinoidea > Cidaroida > Cidaridae > Eucidaris > Eucidaris tribuloides. The sequence continues at coordinate 83,283 of JZLH01S0176719.1, read as the reverse complement.
GTTCACACAAAGCTAGTAATCACCATTTTTGATAGATCTGTGGAGATATCACCCTCATGACAACGAGCCAGGAATAGTGTACTATACCCAAATTGATGTCATTGTGTGATCTCAATCCAGATATACATAGTCCACTATTCCCAGATTGTCTTTAGGTTGACAATTCCACGGATATAGTTGGAATATCATCAATCGCATGATGCGCAATACACCAACCAGTTATCAAGAAACTTACAATGATGGATGTAATTATCAATATCATCCATATATTATGTGTTTTCCTTCTACGACTAACTGTTAACCCATTGGCGACTTAGTATGAGTTAACTCGTGTCGCGGTCTATGGAAAATGTGTGTTATAGTGAAATCAATCATCTCCAACGGGTTAAAATATTGTATTGTGGCTGAAAAATGGACAGTTAAATAATAATAATACATACATACATACATGTAAATTGGCATGACTTAGTTACATTTCCTAGCAAAGATTTTTGTCAAATTCTTCAGTGACTGATTCCACTGCCCAACATTTTCAGGCTAAACTGTATGTCAGCGACCTGTTTGAAGACCTGCACGATGGCAAGGTACTGATACGCTTACTGGAGGTGTTGTCGGGGGAGACGGTGGGCCGGCCCAACAATGGCAAGCTGCGTGTTCAGAAGATGGAAAACATCAACAAGGCTCTGCGCTTTTTGTCATCAAAGGTATACAGTGCTACATTTGTATTACCGTATGTTTCCCTGTGGCCACAGCAGCCCTGTTTGCCTGAAATGTAGTTTTTTGTCATGGGATTTTGAGCATTTTTTCTCAATATTCAAGTTTTGTTAGTAGTTTTCTTACCATCTACCACTCTATCAATGACGACTCATTGAGGAATGTAGAGATTTGATTTGTTTTATTGTCTAATTCTTTCTAATTTCTATGTATTTATTTTTGTATTTATCGATAATATTATGAATATTTATTGTTGATTGATTTATTGATCTCCAATACCCTATGGGTTTACAAGAGAAAATAAATTCATTCATAAATATATTCATTCAGTCATTCATCCTCCCACCTTTGCTCAACCATCTCTGTGTATTACATGAATGAAAGAGACTAGCCAGAGAGGTGAAAAAAGATGTAATAGATTTTTTGTATGTGTACAAAGTTCAATGAACTTTATTGCACTCACAATATTCACAACAAATGTCTGGTGAAAATCTGCATTAAAGTAATAGGCTAACACTGTGGAGCGTCAATTTAAAAAAATGTCAAACTTTGATATCTGAGCTACATAGAAGTGTGTAAATGGACATATAGACACCCTAGAATACAAAAGTTTGGAAAGTTATGCTGCCACTGGCAAGATATGTAACAGTTTCCAGTCCAGTGGGGGATAAATTTGCCTAGATCTTCACAGAGTAAGTCTGTGGGAGGAAATGGACAGGTGAATCTGGTCAACTTGAGTGCTTGTAGGATTTTTACTTTTTTAAAGCGCTATATCATCATTTTAAAATACAATTTTTTTTTTCATTTTTAGACCTTATGAAAGAGACTTAGAAAATGGAAGATTATGTAGCTCACATTTTTTTAACTGTGGTCATTGTTAGCCTGTGGCTTTAAGAATCATATATTTCGCTCACCTGAGTAGGCTATTCACCATTGTGTGTTGGGGATATTGTGATTGGATGCTCATGTTCTATTCACACTTTGTTGCTCTTGTTGTCCTTGTAGAAGGTACGTCTAGAGAGTATCGGAGCTGAGGATATCGTCGATGGTAACCAACGTCTGATTCTGGGTCTGATATGGACCGTCATCTTGCGATTCCAGATTCAAGACATTCAAGTTGAGGTGGGTAGCAAGTCGTCGGGTGAGAACTAGAAGGGTGTTAACTTGTTACACATTGACAACCAGAAGGGCACTTACACCATTGACTTTGTACAGTGATAGTGCCCTTCTGGTTCCCAATAGAAGAAGTCATGGATTCAAACCCCCCCCCCCTTTCAGATCTTGATGCAGATCGCGATGCATCTAAGAACAACCAGTTTAAACATGATGGGCTGCATTAATTGCTTTTGTATCACTTTGTCGAGTACATTACCTTCACATGTACATTCCCGTATATGCATCTCGTGCATGATTGATGTATCACATAATTTTCACATGAAGCTATCCAATATTTCCAATGTCTCTTGCAGAAGCTTTGTCCAAAGGGATTTTTTTCTGCACATGCGTATATTGTAATTTCGAATAGGCTTATACAGCATAAACAACTGTATTGGAGAGGTCATGGCTGAAAGTTTCCTTTAAAAAGCAATAACAATGTTCATTTCAGAAAAGGAATTCTGGACCACCTTGTGTGATGTTGATCTGCCTGTACACCTAGGTATGAGAGGTACTTTTCTAGTGCTGCTAGCTGCTGCTGTTGAAGTCGCAGCACATTATCAGATTTTCTTAACCTGTTGGAGACTAAGTACGAGTTAACTCGTGTTCTGGTCTATGGAAAATGCGTGTTATAGTGAAATTAAATCGTCCCCAACGGGTTAATGAGGCCACCTGGAGGCAATGCACATTTGTGTGTGTCTGTGTTGAAGGGGGGGGGGGAAGGATGGGGTAGCAGCCCTCCTCTCGTAATGTGTTTACAACAGAATTGATGTCAGCATTGGCGTTTGTTTGCTTTACTTTCATGTGATTGATATTTACCAGAATGTGTTTTGTTTCAGGACGATGGAACTTCTGAGACAAAATCCGCCAAAGAAGCTTTGTTGCTTTGGTGCCAGAGGAAAACTGCTGGGTAAGTTTTACAGTTCGGAGATTTGTGCACCATCCATTTTGTACAAAGGACATTTTTTTTTTTTTTATACCAAAGCCTTGAGGTGTTGTAATATATTCTGAAATATTTGCAGACCAGTTATATATAGGATAATGATAAGGATATGAAATTGCCTATCATTGTCGAAAGAACCATTGTTTTTTGCAATGCAAAAGGTATGGATTTCACAGAAAACACTTTTGAGAAAATAACTATCTGTAGAATGACAGTTTCAGAGAGTTAATCACATTTGAACTTTTTTACAATGCAACAGGAGATTATGTAAAAAATGTATGATTTTGAACGATTTTATTGAATGAAAGGGGTCTCAAAGTGTTTGCTTTTAGATGGTGCAGCAACAGTGACTCGTAAGTAACAAAAATCTTTTTATTCTATGACAAAATAGCTAATCCATTTAGAAAAATGGAGAACTTACATTAACACCCATGTTTTCCAGTAGAGTTAATCTGTCCAAAAGTACAGATTTCTTAGATGACACTTAGTTCTGACTGATATGTTAAAACTGAAAAGTTTAAAAGTTGATTATGAGCTTTAGGGGAGAACAGTGCCTGTTGTTTACCTTTGAAAAAAATGCAGCCAAACATATTTCTTCATGATGTAGTATTTTCATGGAATGTCTGAAACTGTGACAGTGATTTCCTGTTGACAGGTAACATCTCATTAACATGCTCAATGTCCTTTATAAATATAAACACTTGCAGTCATACATATCTGATGTGACGTTATCCTTTCAAATCCTTCTAACCATTTCAATATAGGTATCAAGGTGTTGATGTCAAGAATTTCACGACAAGTTGGCGCTCTGGTTTGGCTTTCAATGCACTTGTCCATACACACAGGTACAGTACTACATGACATACATGTGCTTTCTCATCAAAGTCCAAGTATAGTTTTGGTTGGGGGTGAAATATTGAATTTTTTGCTGTTGATTTTTTTTAATCTTTTTAGATAGACCTATATCATGTGTAGTAATACCTTGAAAATCACACACTGTGAAATGATTCCTTTTTTGAGAAATTAATGAAAAATAAAAACGTTACGGGCACCCTACCCCCCCCCCCCCCCCCGACATTTTGCTTCAGGAAATATACATAGCGATAATTTGAAAATCACAGTTTGTCACTAGAAACAATTTATTTTAGACTTGATGTTGTTTCCTAATATCTGGGGTGAAAGATGTCTCATCAACCTAAACTATACTTGGGCGGCTTTAACTTATTTCATAATAATACCAAATTTCTGCGTTAAAAATTCTCTTTAAAAAATAACATGTCATAAACAATACTTGGTGTAAGAATGAAGTAAATGTTCTCGGTAAACAGTACTAATTGATCCAGTAAATTTTGATTTTTCATAGAGTATGTAGAGATTAATGTTATTGTTTTTAGTACTTCAAAATTGACCATCAAAAGATATGAGATACTGTACACACGGCTTTAATGTGAATATTTGTATAGTTCTTCACCTAACACAGTTCACAAGAGCATAAAGCAACATTCGAATGTAAATATGTACTAATAAAGATACAAATTGATAAATCATAGTCACCTACTGTATTTCTAAACAGAAAAGCCAGTGAGATATATTTTTGATAATGAACAAATAGGATGATACTAAATTTGTGTGAAGATACATAGTTAAAAAAAGTGAACAAACAAGAATAATTTTACAGAATCTACTGATTGAAAAATGACCACAATCCCTCCCTATCTACCTACTCCTACCAAGCTAAACCCAACACCCACATAGACACCTACCCTCCCCAGATCTCCTTGTGGGCAATTCCATGATTAGTTACGTTATACTTTATGACAAACTTCCCTCAACATTTGGCTCTTACATGAATATGCTTTGATATAATTTTTCTGTTTTGGTAATGTCAGTTCTCTAGACTGGCACCTACTTCACAACATCAATCAAAATCATGAGACATGTTTCAGTGGGTAATAACAAGAACTTTAATTATGGTTAGTTACGTTACAAAAAAAGGACATGAAAAAAAATGACAAGTCTTTGTGTCCTCAAAGTTTCCTCAACCTGTTTTCAACTGAAACAAACTGTAGTATTCATGCTATTTCTGGTGTCTTGATAAGTCATTTAATATATTAATATATATAACTGATTGATAAAAATCTTTTCATTTTTAACTTCAACATCAAAAACATGGTTAGTTACGTTACGGTTAGATACGTTACATTTTGTCCATCCACATAAATCTGCATTTATTCATGTCTTCGTCAGATTTAGTGTGCATATGTGGGGCTTTATTACTTTCAAAACAATGAGAAGAGGCTATTGGCATGGAAAAAACTGCAGAATAAATGATAATTTTTCATAAAACTGAGATTTAGTCACACTAGTTCCACATGTGGTATTTCATGTATGGTTCTGATTCTCCTTGAGGGTGCTGTTAAGACGTAAAGAGTAGAAATAATAACCCCCATTGTTTTTTCATGATTCATACCCATTCAAACCATTAAAATGTAATATGATTCAAGATAGAGCAATTTATATAATTTGTGATTTGTCCAATATATCATGGAAATGCCCTTATGTACTTCCTTAAATTGAGACATCATATAGGAATAACCTACTTCTTGTCATCCCTAGGCCTGAACTCATCAAGTATGAGATGCTGAAGCACCAATCCAACCTCCAGAATCTCAACCACGCCTTCAGTGTGGCCCACGAGAAGCTTGGCATTGCCAGACTTTTGGATGCAGAAGGTGAGGAAGAAGGGGTGTGATGTAAATCTCGTTGGACATAGTCAAGAGATGAACTGCTTTTATATTTGTGAAATGTTTATTATTTAGTAATCAGGGATAAAAGGAAAACATTCTTGGAGTCTTACTAATCCTGTTACAAAATGATTTCGTAACATGTACCTTGCTTTCTATACTTCCTGATTTTAAAGCTGTCACCTGCTGAATTTCTTTGGTCATGCTACAGTACCACTCGAGAATAACTTTCCACCTGTTCTGGTATATTCTGGAATGTTTTAGAATATTCTGGAATATTCCAGAATAAAATGGAATTGGGCTAAATTTCAAAAAATAAAATAAATGAATTACTTGTCAATCACAGTCTCACATCAAGTTAATATATATGTTCATACTTTGGAAAAGCCAATCTAGTGTTCAGACAAGCATAAGGTGAAGAACTCTACCGGCAAATGCGAAGGAATCTTTTGAGTTGGAATACTCTGGAATATTCTGGAATATTTCCACTAGAAAATTATTCTCGAGCGGAGATTTGTTTTACCTGAAATAAACCCGAATTGATTTGAATTGAATCAAATTTATTGTTCAAGAACAAAAATGATAATAAAAAATAACAAAATAGTAATGGAAATTGTAACAGTGGTCTGGGGACTGGAGAAGGGCAGTAAGGGGTGAAGTCAAACCCCAAATTTAAGAGCACAGTGGAGGCATTATGGCTGAGTGGGTAAGGTAGCGGCTTTCCGACATCGAGACCCCGGTCCTTGGGTCCTCTCCACCCAGGAGTATAAATGGGTACTTGAGAGGACTGAGAAAGCCATTTGTGAATGAACTAGCGAGCGCCTAACAGGCTGCCGGTGCTAACGAATACTTCACAGGGAGTGGAGTTGGCACACATTAATGTGCAGGCTTGACATGGGTCCAATGATCAGGGAGTAATGTGTGATTTCGTGTGAGCATTGTTCTACAGTGATACAAGACGATATACAACTTGCCTTTACCGTTTTACCTTTTAAAATAATATCAACCTGGATTGATTCCTTACAGGCAATCGTGTAGCAATGATACTGGTATTGAAAAATCTGAGCTACATAATCCGCCGTGCTATAAGTATCTCTCATGAGGTCTTAAAATTAAGCTGCGGTAAAATTGTACTTTAAAACAATCATGTAGTGTTTAAAAAGTGAAACCCATTTGTGCCTGGTTCTGCTATGCCAATTATACTTCAATAACTTCATACACTCGTGTGTTCCAATTAAGAGTTGGCTGGATGTTTAATTCATGTTTGCATATCTTGCAGTGGCAGCATAACTTTTCCAAATTTTGTATTCTAGCATGTTTAATTGTCCATTCAAGCACTATCATGTCGCTCAAAGTTTGACAATTTGTATGCCCCTTACACAAAGTCTGGAGGGGGTACTAAGCATTACCCCTTTCCTCCTTCCGTCCATCCACCTGTCCTTCTGGCTATGCTCCCCCGGAATTGGTTTCCACGCAATAACTCGAAAAATATTCAACAGAATTTAAAATATTTTGTTGTGTAGGTAGACGACAACTAAAATAAAGGTCAAGGCCGAATACAGAGTCCATATGACAAAGGCCACATGTCATATATGCAAATTGATTTCCAAAAGTATTGGACAGATTTTAACAATATTAATAGTAGGTAGATAATATTGAAATACATGTCAATTTCGAATTTGGCGTATGTAGGTCAAAGGTCAAAGGTCACAGCTCACTTTTCATGTTAATTGATTTCTGCACGATAACGAAAGACATACTGGACTGATTTTAATAGTTCCTGGTGTGTAGGTTAAAGCCACTGGCTAACATTTACCACTGTTAGAAAAATGTGAGCTACATAATCCTCCACGCTCCAAGTGTCTTTGATAAGGTCTAAAAATAAAGCCCTGAAAAAATTATTTAGTGCTTTAAAAAAGTGAAAATCGTAATTTGACCAGATTCACCTGACCGTTTCCTCCCATAGACTTACTGTGTGTAGATCTAGGCTATTTTTACTCGCCCCGAGTATTAATTGTTTATTCATTCATATCCTGCCATTGACTGCATAACTTTCCAAACTGTTGTAGTATAGGGTGTTTATTCGTCCATTTGAACACTACTATGTAGCTCAGATATCAAAGTTTGACAATTTTTTAAAATTGAAGCTCCACAATGTTAGCCTATCACTTTAAAACTAAGAAATGCTTATTGATCACATGGTGGCATCCATGTCCTGTGGACACAACAAATTTCTAGTTTGAATTGATCTCCACAATTTTAATCTTTGTGTAGATCTAGGCTATTTTTACTCGCCCCGAGTATTATTATTATTATCATTATTATTATTATTATATCTTGCCATTGACAGCATAACTTTCCAAATTTTTGTATTCTAGGGTGTTTATTTGTCCATTTGAACACTACTATGTAGCTCAGATATCAAAGTTTGACAATTTTTTAAAATTGAAGCTCCACAATGTTAGGATATCACTTTAAAACTAAGAAATGCTTATTGATCACATGGTGGCATCCATATCCTGTGGACACCAAAAATTTCTAGTTTGAATTGAATTTGAATCCACAATTTTAACCAGTGTCTCTAATCTCGATCTGCTCTGGTAATTTCCTGTGTAGATGTAGATGTTGACAAGCCTGATGAGAAATCTGTCATGACGTACGTCGCATCTTATTACCATTACTTTGCCAAGATGAAGACTGAGAAGACGGGAGGAAAGAGAATCGCTAAGGTAATTCATTGAAAAATAACCTATCACTAAGACTACAACTACACAGCTTTCTGCCCAGGCAATTATCAAGGAGGTAGAAGATGTGCTAGGGTGGTATGGGTGGTTGTTAAGGTGGGGGGGGGGTTAGTTGCCTGGGTAATTGTTGCTGGGGTGAGGGTAGTTGACCTCAGGGTTGTAATTGTCCCTTTGGGTAACTGTTTGTGTGGTAATTGTCAAGGGGGTAGTTGTAGTGGATTAAAGGTGTATCAGTACGGGCCACTGACTTTCAAAAGTAAAACCCTTATGAATCTGTCATTGCGGATATTCGGAAGTGTGTGTACAAAGTTCGTAAGTTCATTTCATGCAGCTCTCAAGTGCAGTTGGTATTATGGAAGGTCATTAGGACTTACTGGGAGTGAAAGTCTGACCTCTATCCAATGATTGGAATAGGAGAAATGCAGTAGGTCAGTCGAAGGGGGGGGGGGCAAGGTTTAATTGTTGTTCTTACCAATTTAGAGAGGAAGGAACATACATCTTTTTGAAGTTTTTTTCCCCCCTTGTGAGTACTTATACATTTAGTCTGGCCAGTACCGTGCATGCTCACAGGTTTGTAACTAGTCATTTTTCAGTGGAGATAATCCGAAAATCAGCAGCAAATACAAATATTATGACAGGCAGTCTGTTGTTTTTAGCTATTCAAAACTGCATGGATATTCAAGTCTGGTCTCCAGGTAGCAATATAACCTCACTGATACAACACTAGTCGGGATATACGAATATTCTTTTATTTAAGTTGTGTCCCTTTCCACCCCACTCTCCTCAGATTGTCAGCCAGTTACTAGAGATTGATAATCTTCAGAGTGAATACGAGAGCCTGGTGACCGACCTGCTGCAGTGGATCGACACCAACACCAGGAGGCTGGGGGACCGTGACCTCCCCAACTCCCTGGCTGGGATCCAGGCCGAGATGACCCGATTCAAGCAGTTCAGGATGGTGGAGAAACCCCCCAAGTAGGAGCTACTGGACAATTCATTCATTTTTTTTTCAATTAATTTTGAATTAAGTGTTTTGATCAGTTAAAGGGCAGTGACATGATTGGGAGTAATAAAAAATGCATCTCGAACCACACTGGTTGAAAGATTTACTTATGGATACACCAGCTGGAGTGTATATCCTGACAGGAAGGATTTGTTTTGAATTTGTTGACTTAAGCCGAATCAAACATGAACACACTTCATTTTGTTACTCTGAAGCCCTGATATAAATAGAGCCCATAGCAATCTGCACAATATATTTGTCTGTCACAAGGCATACTGATGGAAGTTATTTTAGAATGAGTCAACTTTTGGCTACAAAATTTTCACAACAGAATCCTTGCACTGGTCACTTGATTTGAGAGTAGTTTCCTCCCAAGTTGAGGACTACCCCCTAGGGTTGCAATATTCCCGGGTATTTTCAGTGTGGAAAATTTCCATGGGAATTTTCGGAAATTTTCCGGAAATATTGGGAATTTTCGGTAACTTTTGGAAACTTTGCATATTTTTATACATTTAGCATTTGAATTTAAAAATCAAAATGATCATTCATCTGATATCAGAAATGTTGTGACATCAAAACACTTTATTCAAATACAAAAAAGAAAGAAAACAGTGTAATGTCAAACAGTGATTCATGTTTGTTTAGTTAAATTATGAAAACATAAACATTACTTTGCTCGAAACTTGGCTTTGTTTGCAACGTGTACATGTAATAATCAGCTCAACCAGCCAAACTTCTGATACATGCCTGCTGGATGAAGTACTCAAATTTTATGAATTATGTAGCAATAACATGACAAACTTGTAATGAAATAGTCCACTCATATTGAAAAAGATATTTCAGTGGAATTTTTCACTTCATGCACTGCATACAATGTGGGATCAGACTACAATGTATACATCTCATACACGAATGTGTAATGTGTATCTCATACACGAATGTGTAATGTGTGTCATTAGGGCTGATTTATCGTCATGAAAGGCCCAGGCAAGCCAAAAGAGAGATGAATACTATTTTATTAATGTGAGGAAGTGCTATGCAACAGAGTACTGATTACATTTTCCAAAAGTATAATAATTTTCATTTTTATATGATAAAAATGAAACTTCCCAAAATTCCCAGCCCATTGAAAATTCTCGAAACTTTCCATGGAAAGTTTCCAAAATTCCTGGAAAGTTTCCGACCCTTTGCAACCCTACTACGCCCAATCATGTCATTTACCTTTAAGATATCTTCATTACTTGTCACTTTGGTCAGTGACAGGTAAATGTATAAATGTCAACATTTGTAATACATAATGCCCTGGGGTGGTATTCTCGAAAGGTCTTAGTCAGTTAAGAGTCTTAAATTTCCTGATTCTGGCTTAAGTATTGTCTTAACTTCGAGCACCCGACTTAAGTGGTATTCTCAAAAGTCTTAACTTGAGCACCCCACTAAATTTACCTCTTAAGTCTAAGACCCCTGTTTAAGAGACTTAAGTGAGATAAGAGTCATAAACATCAGTTTTATCAATTGAAATGGCAATCAGGAATACTGGAATTGTTTGTCAAGCAAATCTTCTAAATGAATTCAACGACGAGGAACTAATTGAAAGATACCGGTTCGAAAGAGCCGGTATCTTTTGCATAATCGAAGACATATTACCAGCAATATCAACAGCTACCTATACACAAGCTATACCTGGCACAAAAGTGTATGCCTGCGGGACGTGCGCGTAACTCCGAGGACTTTGTGCGCATTGATAGCGCTCGTACGCGTAACAAAAAAAATGCGCGTTAGATGTGTGAATTACTCACCAACTTCATCAGCTTAGCTTAGTAGGGTGCTTAGTTCTTTCGAGAATACCAATCAAAGTACCCCGCTCAAGATAGCAGGGTACTTAAATACATTTTTCATATTTCAGTGCCCGACTTAAGAATTTTCGAGAATACCGCCCCTGGAGTCAGGATGGTTAATGGGACACCTGTATGAAAGGTTTTCCTGCCAAAAAGAAACCCCGAGGACCCCCCCGGGGGGGGGGGGGGGGTCACTCAAAATTGGACCCTAAACGGCGTAACGCTAGGCACCAAATTTCACCCCTTAATGGCGAAAATATCGTAAAACCAACTTCAAAAGTGACCCTTAATTGGGAAAATGGCGTAACACAACGTAAAATGAGACCATGAATGGCAAAAGTGGCATAGAGTCTAGTACAATGAAAAATGCGCCCCAAATGGAAAGTGGTGGAGAACAGAGAAAAAAATGCCCTCTTGTATGAAGCAAATAGCACAGAACAGTAGAAATACAGCCCTAAATTGCAAAATAAAGCAAAGCATAAAAACCAGTTACGAAAATAAATGCCGAACAAGAACAAGATGAGAAGACGTCCACAAAACATCAAAGAAGGGGACGAATATTAGGCTGAAAATACAATCCTTTTTTTCAAAAAATGTCGAAGACAAACTGAAAAAGTACCCCTTTTTCTGAAAAACGTCAATGCCGCCGTACATCTGAAATTCGGCCCTTATTCGACGTTTTTTTGACAAGCATGGGTACCACTCCAGATGGTGAGTGACCCCCCCGGGCCCAGACCACCTACATTTGACCGTGAGATGGCAAATTGATCTTTCTTGAAAAAAATAAATGATTGAAATTTCAAATGTATTAGGTACTTTATTGACAAAGGTATAATACGGATAGAATACAAGAAAGTGAAATAGAAACTGATAATTTAGCATATTTGGTTATTTTGTTTTAAAATAAAACCATTTTTCTGTAAATGGACTGTTTTACCATCATATGAGTATGATAGATTTAGCTTTCATAATATGGTAAAATGGTCTAGTTACTCATATAAGTTCATAAGTTCATCTTTATTGTCCAATTTGGAGATTTGGTGCATTCACACTTCAAAATATACAAATATGCAATAGAAGTACAAAATCTATAAACAAAAAGATACAGTATAACATGAACAAATGAGAACATATTAGATAGGTCAACAAAAGTTCAAATAAATTTTCAAGTTAGACTGTTTTTACCATCACAACTGCAGCAAAATGAAAAAAAACAATAATTATACTAAGATAATGGAAATTATAATGAGAAATTCTTGATAGCATCATTGGGAAGAACATTCTCATGTTTCTTGAAGTGAGTTTACTTCACATGTTTTAGCAACACTGTTGTTTCATCACAGGGCTGCATTGTTATGGTATTGAATTTTTTTGGAATCAAATGGTTCCATGTATGTACATGTAGCTCCAATATGGTGTTGCTGATGCAGGGCAGTGATTCTTGAAGAAGAGAAAATATCTTGATTATTTCATGTGTTATGTTTTGTTCAGATGAATTATATCTGAAATGATTTATTATTGGAGTATAGTGAGGATGTTTGTGTTTTGTGGTGTTGTGCTCTGCAGGTATGTAGAAAGAGGAAACATTGAAGCGACTTGGTTCAGCATTCAAACCAAGATAAGAGTGTGTAAACGCAAGATGTACGTGCCCCCCGACAGCAAGTTGATCAACGACATCGAGAAGAAGTGGATGTTGCTGGAAAAAGCCGAACACGAGAGGGAAATGGCGCTGAGGAAAGAACTGGCTCGACAAGAAAAACTGGAAAGATTGGCCGAGAAATTCGAAAGAAAGGTACCGATAAATTCAAGATTCAATTCAAAGAATACAAATGATTCATGATATGTTACATTATAAAAGTATTGTTATTATAGATTTTGTGACAAATTATATTTTTTGCTCCAAAACTATGGAACAGTGTACCCAAGAACATACAAGAATCCCCTTCAGTAGAAATGTGCAAAAAGAAGTTGAAATCTTATTTGTTTACTTCATAAAAAATATTATAGATTTCATGAGGAATTAGTTTTGCTATTGTATAATACAGTGAAACCTGTCTATAGTGGCCACTCAAGGGAAACCAAGATGTGGCCATTGTAGACAGGTGGCTGCTATAGACAGGTTTATAAACACAATTTGTCTCCAGGGGAATCATTTCAGTGGCTGCTATAGAGAGGTGGTCTGTGAGACGGGTGTGACTGTGTATTGTACACAGTGCCCTCAGTACTCCTGGAGTGATATTGATATTTTTATTATTAGACAGTATTATTATTACCATTATTGAATTTGTGCAACAATTTTTCGTTGCATCTCTCAGAGTTTCATTTCCCATTTGATTTTTGCCCTGTTTTGTGACAGGCCTTACTGCGAGAATCGTGGCTGGATGATATGACGAGTGTCCTGAAGGAAAGTGTAACACCAAGCAGTGACGTCCATGCCGTGGATGCTGCCACCAAGAGACATGAGGCCATCACAGCCGACGTCTTAGCCAGGGTCAGTACCCACATTCCTGTCATTTGATAGTCTGAATTTCAGACCTCCCCTGCGAAGCAGGGGCCATCCGCAGAGAGCGGATGGTCTGAACAATAATGCTTTGGGGGCTTTTAACTTATCTCTTGTTTTTCTGACAAGATTTCTTCAAAACTCCTGGATAGTCCATTGCATTGTATGGGCCTTTTTCTGACTCTCTTTACCATGCAAAACAAATTAAGAACTAAGCCAGTGTAAAGATCTCATTACAGTGATCAGATAAGGCTGGGACTACTCACATATACAAACTGTTTTACCATCTGTTTTTGACACAAGGTGTCAATCATTTATGGTCTTGGAGGTAAACAGTGAGCCCATGCCCAGGCTATTGCCTCAGGGGTCGCCTAATCACATTACATCACTGCAGACCTGACAGATAAGAACTGATAAATCTTCTCTTGAAGGACTATTTTTGTGGATTTTTTTATGTTACTGGAAATGTATGTTATTTGCCAGACTATTATACTGAAGACAGGTTTGGCTGTTGATTCCAGAATAATGGTCTGGCAGTCAGACTAGTCATTTGATTTAATTCGAATTAATTTGTTTTATTTCATGTTTTAACAAATAATACAAAAATTCTCCATATCGCATATAGTTGTTGTGAGAGACCATTGGGGCCGCACTCAGATAATTGCGATTCTCTGGTGTGATTTGCCGACTTGTACATATATGATATCTCATTTGTGCATTTTAAAAGATGCGGTATTTACAAACCTCGGTTGGTTTCATGATTTTGCAATCACATTATTCCACCTTATTTTTTACATTTGAGCTGAAGTCAGAGTTTCATTCATGTGTGTTTGCATGGAACCTTTCTCATAAGCGGGGCAGAGCCAGTTCAACCACACAAAAAGAAAGACAAAGGTTATTCAACTGAAACTGATTGGCTGTATTAAATCAACGTCACCGCATCTGTTCTGAGTCGGAACGGAAGTTAGCAAGACCGCAAAAGTCCAGGATGTTGATGTATAGTATCTGCTATCAGTGAATATCAAGTATATGTGATATGGAAAATCAAAGATACATATAATTCACAATACAAGAAAAATAAAAAATAAGTAAAATATATATGTATATATTAAAGGTTGGTGACATGATTGGGAACATTTGAAAATGCCTCAAGAACCAAATGAGTTGAAATATACACTAACTATACACTAGCAGGAGTGGATCTCCCACCTGGGAGGATTTGTCTGTAATTTGTTTACTTAAGGAGAATCAAGCATAAACATAGGAGTATCTTATTTTTTTCCGAGGATGATAAAAAATAAGCCCCATAGAGAGCCACACAGCAGGTTTCCGTGCTACGTGTGATGTTGACATTGTTTATTTTAGAATGAGTCAACGTTTGACTTCAAGATTTTCACAGGATAATCCTTGCATAGTTTACTTGATTCTAGAGTAGTTTCTGCCCAAGTTGAGGACTACCCCCAATCATGTCATTTACCTTTAATATATATTACAAAAGGTTTAGAGAAAGAAGTAAACATGTCAGGCAGGTTTGCTGTTCATCTTTATATTATCAAAGTAATAATAAATTAAATCTTGATGTGATATTTTTAATGACAAAAATAGTGACCCAACAGGACTCGAACCTGAAACCTACTGATATCCGGTCAGTGGCACAACCACCAGGCTACTCTGGGTAACAGCAATGCCATGGTTTAGTAGGTTGCAAATACCTGTTAATCAATCCTTTACATCTGAGCTCATACATGTATATATTCAGTTAGCTTCCAGTAAAGTGTAACTTCTCAAGCCTTTTGCCAAATTCACAAAAACAATTGACATTTTAAATATTCAAACTTGATAACTGCAATGCTAAATCATGAATATGAAAACCTTCATAACAGTAAAATAAATGAATCTTGAAATAATATAATAACGAAATGTTTTTATATAGCAGATATCACAATATAAATATTATCCCTATGCGCTCTGGGAAAAAAAGAACAGAAAAAGGAGAAAGTTTGACCATCAACAACTTAAATAGTTCCATTGTCCAACATGAAGTAGTGAGTTTTAAGGGAAGCTTTGAATTGATCAGTAATTTTTGTTGTTTTTATTGTGTCCGGGATATTCCACAGCTCAAGAGCCGCCGACTGAAACGATCTTGAACCATAAAACTGTGTATTAATTTTAGGGGAAACGAGTAGGAACTTGGACTGAGATCTAAGATAACATTTCTTGTCAACATTGGAATCAAGTGTTTTCGTGAGTGTTATGATATTAGAATTACGTGTGAATCCAACTTGTTTGACCTGTCTGCAGAAAGAGAGATTTGAAACGCTGGAATCCATGGTGATGGAGCTGGCTACAGAGGGCTACCATAGGAAGACGGACATCCGACGCCGGGCGGAGGAGGTCAGTCGACGTTGGAAGGAGCTCCTCGCCCTGCTGGACAGGAGGCAGCTGGTGCTACAGGGGTTCAACGATCTCATGGGAATGTTTCGGGAGGTCGACGGGGTCATGGCTGAGATGAAGGAGATACAGGTGAGACTTTCCGTGGGAGATGGTGACCCGACGACGTTTGGTCCGATGACAATATCTCAGATGACAGAGTTATGGCAGAGAGGTGTTATAGAAGGAGTCAAAGGTGTTCGGTGGATTTTTCAAAGAGGGGTGTTCATTATCAGCCAAATCATACTCATTTATGGCCAGCCAGTGGCTGAAAAGTCAAAAAATGAGAGTTTTCATGGGGGTTTTGAAAACGTGGATTTACCTTACCAATACTTGTCCATCGCGCACATGACTTGACCTTCAACCTTTCAGGAAATGTAATAGTGTCCAATTAATGCACTCTTTTGTCAAACCATCTATCATTCTTACACGTGCTGAGTAGCGAATACCTTCTACACGGTGTTGAGCATTGGGGAGAGCAATAAGACTGCACTTCTTCCATAACACTTTTCTGGTTAGGGTTAAGGCTGTCATTGAGTATTCATCTCACTTTAGGGGTAGGGTTTGGGACACAGTAACTCAGTTAGGATTTAGTTTGCAGGCACAAATTTTGTCTGTCGTGCTACCCAAATCAGGGTCTGAACGATCTGTGCTGCAGACTAGGTACTTCCATAGGCCCTGTGTTATATTCCTCCTGACAAGCTCTGACCTACAAGATCAGCCTTGGTTCAAGGCGCTGTGGAATTTTAGTGCCAAAATAAAGTCTGTGTCTGCAGACTAGTTAGGATTAGGGTTGAGCTGAGGGTTGGTGTGTCCTTACTAGGTGTTATTCTGATTATTTGACTACTGGTTTCATGTGGCATTTAATTGATTAAATGTTCACTCAAAGTAGGCCTATCCTTACTACAGTATTAAATTAATTCCTAAAATGCTGGCTGTGTACTTCTGACTGCCTTCCGCTAGGTGACCCTCCAGTCGGATGAGAGGGGCAAGCACCTGCAAGCCGTGGAGGACCTACTTCAGAAGCAGAGCCTGGTAGACACCCAGATCCAGACCCAGGGGGAACGCATCAACCAGGTCAACCGGGTCGCTGATAAATACCTGAGACAGGATCACCCTGAAAGCGCATCTATCAAGAGAAAGACGGTGGAACTTAACGTGACCTACAAAGCGTAAGTTCAAGTCCTAAGTTTTCAGAAGTCACATGATACTGTGTGTACTCTTGTGATACAAGACTGCAAATCGTCACCTTTACATATATTAACACACAAGAAATGGATGCCCTGCTTATGCAATTAGTAAGCATTTTTTTATGAGTTGTCATGTGAAAAACCAATTTACATGAGCTTTGTTACTTACACTTTGACCTGCTGACTCCAAATTCAAACATGACCTGTATTTTAGTGTCATCTACCTACACACCAAAAATTAAAAAAATTTGTCAAATATTTATTAAGTTATCGTCCGGAAACGAATTTGCATATGTAGTGAGCTGTGACCTTTAATCTTTGACCTGTGGACTCGAATTCAAACTCGACCTGTATTTTATCGTGATCTACCAACACATCAAAAAATTTTAAATGCGTCAAATATTTATAAGTATCATCCAGAAACCAATTTGCATGTATAATGAGCTGTGACTTTTGACCTTTGACCTGCGGGCTCCAAATTCAAAGTTGACCTGTATTTCAGTGTAATCTATCTACACACCGAAACTTTTTAAAATCCATCAAATTTTTGTTAAGTTATGACATGGAAACCAATGAGGGGAATTGACAGACGGAAGGACGGATGGACAGGGTAACACTTCATGCCTCCACAGACGAAGGGAATACTAAAAACAAAAACAAAGTGAACAATCCATAAAGTAAATAGTAAAATTGTCCATAAACTGTGAAATGAAAGTAAAATCAAATTGAAATAATATATATTTACATATTTTTATTTCCAGAGTGATTGAGATGAGCCAGACAAGAAAGTCCTGCCTTGAGGATTCCTTGAAGTTCTTCCAGTTCATGAGGGACAGCGAGGAGGAGGAATCTTGGTTGATGGAGAAACAGCGCATCGCTAAATTCCGTCATCACGGGCCGTGATCTCAGAAAGTGTCATCAGCATGAAGCAGAAGCATTCGGTAAGATGACGTCAAGCTTCTGACGTGAGAAATTACCATATTTCTGCCACACTCTCCAAGAATACAACGTCTACAAAATTGTGCTGCCAGATTACTCACCTACACCAAGAAAACCACCCACATTACCCCAATCCTTCGCTCTCTTCACTGGCTCCCTGTTGATAAATGCATAATATTTAAGATTCTCCTTGTGTACCATACATTGCACTCATCTGCCACTGTTTACCTACAGCACACCCTAAACATCTACACCCCTCCTCGAACTCTCCGTTCCTCAAACTCACAAATTCTCCAGGTACCTCGAGTCAAACGGAATTGGGGGGAGCGCTCTTTCTCACACACAGGCCCTACACTCTGGAATAATCTCCTTATCCCACTACGTCAAGCAAAATCTGTGCAAGTAGTTAAATCAAACCTGAAAACTTACCTCTTTAATTTAGTATAACACCTTTTAAGTTTTCACTACACACTTATCCTAAATTGCGGCATTTATGTTTGCTGTTTCATGTTTGCATTTCTTTGTATAAAATGTTGTTGTTTCTAAATGCCGCCATGCAGCATCTTTATTGTGGAATGTGCGCTATACAAGATTCACTATTATTATGATTATTATTATTATTATTATTATATATTATTATTATTATCATTATTAATTATTATCATTATTATTATTAATCATTATTATTATTATCATTATTATTATTATTGATCATTATATTATTATGATTGATTAATTATTAATTATTATTATTATTATATTACTTATTATTATTATGTATTATTGATTTTATTATTATTATTATTAATTAATTATTATTATTAATTATTATTATTATTATTATTATTATTATTATTATTAAAGACAACTCCCCCGGAGGACATGTCCCTGTAGGACTGCTTCCCGCCCTCGCAAAATTTAGTCTTGAATAATGTACATACATATTTAAAAAGAGTGTATTTTGGTGCATTTTTATTGTTGTCTGCAATCATTGTCAATCATTGACGTAAATTCAGTCAGAGAGCTATATCGTGATATGTATGTTACATATAAACATTCCAAATACGCCAGTTACTAAGTGCAGTGTACACAGGCTGGTCACATATATGTGTGCCCTTTTAATGATACACTGGCACATGCTCCACCTAGGATATGTATTTTTAGACAGTGCATGTAGACTTCTTTTTACCTCCATGGACAGTGCAACAATGCAAGTACGTAGATGACCTTGCATTCCTTTCAGTGCTTGACACATGCCAGCACAACCATCTGGTAAATTACATAAGTACTGTAATCGGCCTGATATACTCATGGGCCTACTGTAGGTCCATGATATACCATGATTTGGAACAGTGTGCCTAGGACATACACTACACAACTAATGATTTTTTTTGCACATTTTTGAAAATCTAGGTAATTTCTGATCTTCAAATTCCACAGGCAAGTCCATTATAAATATCCTAAAGGCATGAATGATGTTTTGCTGTGTTATGGGAGGTTTGCAAATAAGATTCCCTACCTTTAATTTGCCTCGCATCAGGTGCTGGAGGCCGAGGTCAACGCCAGACAGCGGACGGTCCAGAGCGTGATGGACACCGGTCAGGAGCTGATAGACACTGGTCATCCCTCCAAACGAAAGATCCGCTTCAGGATGGACAATCTCAAAGAGAAGATGGACCAGCTCAAGGACTACGTCGACGTCAGAAAGTGGAGATTGCAAATCGCCGTCCAGTCTCACCAGGTAGGTGGAACGTGACAGCTTTACATTGGTTGCAGTAACTCAACTAAAAAAAACTTTGAACGTCAATATCTGTTGTGATATTAGAGCATAATACTTAAAATTGGTATCATTGAATAGTTTGTGTTTTCCTCCGCAATGATGCCTCATTTGTAATAATTATGGATTCAGGGAATGTGCAAGACAATGATTAAGGAGTCAAGTCAAAACTAAGAAGCTGCGAAATGCATTGTGGTTGTCACTCGTCACCAGTTCAGTCAGTGTTCAGCTGTATGGAGAGTGGATTGTATTCAATGATGTTGTGATGGTTTTTATTGAAGTGTATTGTGTTGTTTGTTGGAGGTGACCTTGAAACACATGGAGGACTGTTATTATAAACTCAAACACAATGATAATTTCACAATTACCCACTTAAATTACTTTTGATATTCAAAACAAACTGTGAAAACTGCATTTAACACTTCATTAAAAACCATCATAACATCATTGAATATAATCCAGTCTCCATACAAATGAACACTGAACTGGTGACAATAACAATGCATTTTGCAGATTTTCACTTTTGACTTGGCCCCTTATTAAAATGTCTGGCACATTCCATCAATCCATAATCTTGGCAAATGAGGTATCATTGTGGAGGAAAATACACAAGACTATCCATCGATATCAATGTCAAGTATTATACTGTAATTCCCAGACAGATATTGACGCTCAAAGTTTAGTTTCGTAATTTTTTTTTGAGAAGTTTAACAAGAAGGAGAGGAAGATGTTGGAATTATATGTGTGTCGAGGCTGAAGATGCTATTTTCCTTGAAATTAATGAACTGATAAAAGCAATGTGATGCGAAAGTTTAGAGAATCAACAAACAAAGATGAATTAATTTGACACCAGCCGGATAACATCCACAACAATCACCACCCAGTAGTTATTCTTTATAACAAGTGGGATTAACAATTTCTCATTCCCTGATTTTAAAACACTCTCCTATTGCAGAATATTGCTTTAGGCTTTTATCTTATGCATAAATGGAATACCCCTCTCCCCCCACCTCATCCTAAAACATAGAGTTTGTACAGGTGACTCGGACTAAGACCAAGATCGAGGCCACCAGAAATTGGTCCCAAGGCTGGATTCGGATTCAACACTGTTCCGTACAAAACAGACTAATTGATAGGTCAAACTTTTTGTTGTGACAGTACTACATTGATGCCAACGAGGCAGAGTCGTGGATGCGGGAGAAGATCCCCCTGGTGTGCAGCGACGATTACGGCAAGGATCCCGCCTCCGCCAAGGGACTCCTGCAGAAGCATGTAGTCCTACAGGAAGAGATCCAGGCCTATGAGACCGAAATCATCCAGCTGAGGGAGAACGGGCAGAAGGTCATGGCCATGATTAAAACCAATCAGGTATAATGAACAGCTTTTATGCCTCTGGGGACATCATGATTCCAAGTTGTCCATCCACCGGTCTGTTTGTGTTTGTGTTTGTGCATGTGTGTGTGTGTGTGTGTGTGTGTGTGTGTTTGTGTGTGTGTGTGTGTGTGCGTTTGTAAATGCTGTTAAACGGGGACGTAAGTATGACACACCACTATCAGATTGGGGACGTTAGGAAAACGGGGACGGTCCCCACCCCT
>JZLH01S0176719.1:17683-32438 GCA_001188425.1 Eucidaris tribuloides | reverse complement strand
GATTTGTGTAGAGATTTAAAACATTTTACGGTCATTTTAAAGCTTTTCTGTGCTGGTCGGAGGACTAATAAATTCAGCTCAGTGGTGGTCGGCTTCAGTTTGTACCGGCTACTACCAGCCGGCACCGACCTACGTAGCTATAACCCTGTTCGTGAGTAATAACTTCTTACAATTGAATATTTGGTATGTTGCTGTTAATAACACTTGCAGATTTTTTAATCACATATTGTCTGCTACCTTGTGTTTAGATTTAACGACTTAGAAGCACCTGCGAAGGAGCGGCAAAAGAAGTTGGGAGAGTCACTGAGATTGCAGCAGTTCTATCATGACGTCAACACGGAGCTGCATTGGATCCGTGAACACGCGCCTGCAGCCAGCTCAACGAATTACGGCAAAGACTTCACGTCAACGCAAAGTATGGTCAAGAAACAGCAGGTAGGAATATGTCTCTAATGTCTGACTTGAAAATATCATGGTCTAGCTTTTGATGCTTTCATTATGTTTTACACTTTTAGATCAAATTTTGATGGTACTTTATTTGTTTGTATTCGAATTATATTACATTATGCATTTAGTGTGCCACTCCCTTGAGAGCACTTACATTGCAATATATCAACCTGAAATGAAACTTACATCATCTTATGAGGAGATATGTTCTGTAAATGTATGATGTAAACGAGACAAACACAAAAATTTAAATTAAAAAGCCACAAAAATATTACACAGAATTGTAAAAAGAAATTATAAGTTTCAAAACATTTTTAAAAGTTTTTGCAGTGATAGACTGACAATTCTTGTAACTCCAAGTTAAAAAAATAATGCAAAATGCTTAATGAAATATAAGGTTATGTGTTTTGTCCTTCAAATATAGGAGAACTGTTGATATTATCTTCATCACAAAATCAAATGTAACTTTCTTTACCCTACGATAATCTCCCAGAAACTTGATGCCGAAATGAACGGTCACCAGCCTGTGATAGATAAGGTGCTGAGCACCGGTCAGCAACTGATTGACAGCGGCCATTTTGCCTTGGAGGAGGTCCAGGAGAAATGCCAGGACCTGTCGCTGTCTTGGGACCAGCTACTGGACCAGGCCTTGGACAGAAAGAAGCATCTGGATATGGCATTTGAAGCTCAGCAGGTAAATCAGAAATGTAAAAAAGACCGAGAATGTGTGTTAAATCCAGGTCTTATTGACATTAAAATAGCAAACAAAAAGTCAAAGAATAGACCCGGAATTTGTTTTCAATTTACAGTTCAGCCTCGGTTATACGGCCATCAGTTAACCGGCTCTCTCCATTATCCGGACAATGGACTTATCAGTCATTGCCTATAATTGATAGACCTTTATCAGAAGTGTACATACAAACCTGCTGGGTATTAGGGGAAAAGTAAATAAACTACACTTGTGTGTGGTCTGTTGCAATTTGCACATGATGCGTGGGTTGTAATACTATAACTTAGGACATTTATTAACTCCCCCCTATACTGTGTTTGTACATTATCTCTCTTATCCGGCCATATCACTTATCCGGATCACTGCTGGTCCCAACATCGCCGGTTAATCGAGGCCGAACTGTAGTTTTTTCTTTACATTTGAATATCATACAAGCCAAAGAACAGACGCAATATGTGTGTTCAGTTTAGGTTTATTGACAGTGAAATATCAAACAAAAATTCTGAGAATTAAACATATTTTTACATATGTGCATATTTGCAGCCCAACTTCTGTTGGTTGTCCGGCCACGTTGGGACAGGCAGCCCTCCGGATAGGTGATATGGCTGGATAAGAGAGAGATTGTACAAACAAACACATTGCTCTGAGGTATCATTGGGGTGGGGGGGGGGGTAGTACAAAACATTAGCTATATAGTATTACAAACCACAGACCGTGCTCAAATTGTACCAGACCCCACAGAAGTGACACTTTATTTGTTGTTCCCCTAATGCCCAGCAGGGTCTGTCTTTATGAAATCACTTGTGATAAAGGTGTATCAATTACTGGCTTGTGACTGGTAAGTCCATTGTCTGGATAATAGAGAGATCTGATAAAGTGATAGCTGTATGACTGTGGTTGAACTGTATATGATAATGCACAAAGCCATAAATTCAGTTGCATGATTTCACAAGAATTGCCCTTTACTTTCAGAACTGAAGTATTACTTTTCTCACGTTGGCTACCTAGAGCTGGGACCCATAATAATCAGTTTCCAAGTAAATCAATTGCACAGTGTTTTAAACTAACAAAAAGTTGGGAAAATAATATTGTTTCTACTGCATTCTTGAAATGTATTGTATAGTGTGAGTATAAAAAAGAAACAAACAGATTCAACCCCCAATTTCTTAAAATCTCAGCAAAGAAGATATTAACTGAAATCAGGGAATGATTATAGCATTACCATTTTACTGTTATGTTGTTCTTTTTTTTTTACGAAAAATCACTGTCTTGTTATATTTGAATGTGTTTCATTTCTTCTCTTTCTCAGTATTATGCGGAGATTGCTGAAGCTGAGTCTTGGATCAGTGAGAAGTTGTCATTGGCCAGCATAGAGGACTATGGAAAGGATGAAGATGCCACTGAGAAGATGTTGGCTAGGAACAGAGTGAGTATATCGTCGTGGCTATTACGAACCGGCGAACAATTCATTTTGGTGCACAAACGTAATTCCGAGAAAATCGCGTTTGAAAAAAGTGCACTTTTCCAACAAAAATTTTTCTTGTTTCTCGCTGTTACAGATGACTGAATTTTAGCAAAGTGACAAATATAAATACTCTAGTTTCAGGCTTACTGATTATTTTAAGCCAATATCATAAAATTATAAATATATTTAGGGATAAAATTGTTTGGCAGTTCGTAAAATCCGCTGCTTTCGCGTATCGGCATCGTTGCGTGTATTTCCTATGGACGAACAATTTTCAAGTTGAATTGTTCGACGGTTCGTAAAACCCGCGCCATCACGTGCGCGCATACCTTTGTGTACTGTTTGTCGCTCGCACCAAATTGTTTGTTGGTTCGTAAAACCCATGCCTATCCAGTGCGCGTATACCTCTGTGTACTGTTCGTCGCCTGCGCCTCTGTTTTACGAACCGATAAACAATTTGGGACGAAAGGGGTGTTTTTAAACTCGTATATTTTAAAAAGTAAACATTTTTACTGTCTAAAACTTTGGGACATGATAGTTTATATTATGTACTTTCATAATACGATGAAAACTCAAAATCGAAAATTTGACCCCAAAACAATTGTTTGGCGGTTCGTAAAAGCCACGACGATATGAGCTGGACCTACGTGCTGACGACTCGACACTGGTCACCTTGCATTCCTTCAAACAGAGACACTAAACCAGTTGAAGAGAGTCTTCACCCGTTGTCTCCGAGATTCTGAAAATCCCATAGAGTTAACAAAGGGCAGATCCGGTTCCCGTAGCCAACGGGTAAATAGAGACCTGCGAGTGACAAGTGGAAGATCACATTTGAATCTACTGAGTGAGGATAAGAAGTTCATCAAAACTGAATCTGTACCTTGGTAATGTCCTGGCAGTAAGGGAAAAAAAATGCCATATTGTCTCTTTAAAAATGGCTGATCAGATTGTAACCAAATGTGTCCGGAATCGTCGTGACGACATGGGGTTGCAAAGTTGCTTCAAGGTTCTTGTGGTCCAAGGTCCAAAACTATGTGATAAGATTCTCTCAAGGGCCTTCACATAGAGGATGTATACCAAAGTTGTGCATCAAATGCATGTTTATGTGTGTTTTTTGTGGGGGGGGGGGTGGAGGCACAATACTAAATCAAAATTAAGTAACAGCTTTACACTGTGTATGTATATTCTCACTCATCCAGGTAGTAGATAATGAAGTTGGAACTTAAAACTTGTCAACTGGACTTACTTGTTAGTTGAAAAGCGACGATTCACGTCCTATCCGGGACGCTTCATCAGGCCGACCGATCTTCGGCGGCAATTGGTTGATGACCCGTGACGGGGTCGAAGACTTTACACTTTTCAGCTTTACACTGATTTGGATTTATTATATATCTTGTGTATTTTTCTATTTTATATCATCCACATTGATGTAGGCCTTGAAGCTAGACATAGAGAACTACCAGAGTGTGATAAATGAACTTGGAGACAAAGTGGATGGCATTATTTCATCAGGAAATCCCGAGGCTGAGGCCGTCTTTGAAAAACAGGTAAGTTGCTCCATTATGGATTCGTTTCCTGTGTATATTACATTGTACTTCATAAATTGAGCATCTTATTTACGCCATTGATAGTCATATATTATGGATTTGTTTCCAAGTAAGTTACAGGTCGATTAATTCATTAAGTCCAAGGCCTGATTATCAATGGATTTTAATTGAGTAGAGAATACATTTGACAAAAACTCACATAATGGTAGGGTCCAGAAATCTCTGAATTGAGTCCTTTAGATTTTTTCCCGGACCAAGCCGGTCTAGACTTAAAGCTATAAAACGAAGACCGGCACGGCTAAGCCCAGAAATCAAATTACCAAACACCAATGCAAATAAAAATGTGGACAGTGTTTGAGTTTAATGCAATACTGGTCAGTTAAAGGTAAATAACATGATTGGGGTAGTCCTCAACTTGGGCTGAAACTATTCTAGAATCAAGTAAACCATGCAAGGATTCTCCTGTGAAAATCTTGTAGTCAAACGTTGACTCATTCTAAAATAATTATCGACAATATCCCTTGTGGCAGGCAAATCTGTTCTGTAGCTTTCTATGGGATTAGTATTGGGGCTCGAGAGAAAATACTGATATGTTCATGCTGTAAACAAATCAAAGACAAATCCCTCCAGCTGGTTGATGCACTCAAGCTGGTGTATAGTTGGTATATGTTTCAACTCATTTGGTTCTTGAGGCATTTTCAAGTTTTCCCAATCATGTCATTAACCTTTAATGCTTGTTTCACCTGAAGTAAACAAATTCAAGAATGAAACAATTACAGCATGAATATACCCTCTGTTCAGTGTATATACCCTCTGTCCAGTTTACGTGTTGGTATATGTTTCAACTCATTTGGTTCTTGAGGCAAGTTTGATGTTGCCCATTCATGTAACTGCCTTTACTTGTAATTATCATCCCCATAGGAGTCTCTCAGGCAACAGTATGCATCCCTCGTGGACCAGGTGGCTCAACGGATGTCCAGACTGGACCAGGCCAAGCTGATGCATGAATACATCCGAGAGAGTGATGAACTGGGGGAGTGGATTGAGGAACAGTACCAGATAGCCAGCTCAGAGGAGTATGGTCAGGATTACGAGCATCTCGAGGTAAACATTCGTGACGGAATCTGTATCCAGTTTGGGTGTTTTTATTCTTTGTGATATGTCGCCTCAAAACGCACCACAATTGGTGAAAAGGTAGAGACTGTAAGCCTTGAAATGGTGTATAATTTGTCTAGGATGGACAGAACATACCCATTAACCTGTTGGAGACTAAGTACGAGTTAACTCGTGGTGGGGTCTAAGGAAAATGTTTGTTATAGTGAAATTAAATCATCTCCAATGGGTCAAAACATGTACCGCTCACATAAGCCATTATCGCGAAAAGGAAGAACGTCAAAGGTAGTGCTCATTCATGTATGATGTAACCCTATCATTCCTGTGCGGGGAATTAAGCTGAAATTTTGCACAATTCACACATTTAATTCTTCTATTCAGCAGAGTTTCATTGTCTGGTAATCATAATCTGTAAGTTACAATTGGTTGTTTTATAACATGGATTTGTTACATGTGGCGTAGTTTCTCCCGCAAATTTTTCAAACTCCCACAAAAATGTGGTCAAGTCAGTTTAAAGAAAATCATACTTTTCAAGTACATCTGGCCCTCAGCACATTTTAGCTGCAACTTGTGTTGCGCGCAGGACACACAGTAATATCCGGCGTTTGATAATCCCATTTAGATAATTGTCATTTAAATCACTGCCAAATGACGATGAAGGTAAACTGGTAACAAAACCTTAAAGAATGATTAACGACACTAACTCAATAATAATTCTTTTCTTTTTTAATTGTCATTAATTATTGGACTTAAAGGTGAATGACATGATTGGGGGTAGTCCTCAACTTGGGGTAAAAACTATTCTAGAATCAAGTAAACTATGCAGGGATTCTACTGTGAAAATTTTGTAGTCAAAAGTTGATTCATTTGAAAATAATGTCCATAAGTATGCCTTGTAACAAACATATTTGTAGTGTAGCCTTCTATGGGGATTAAATCTATCATGCCCCGATAAAATTAAATTGCTGGCCTGTTCATGCTTGATCCTCCGTAATTAAACAAACTCAAGACAAATCCTTCCAGCCAGGAGATCCACTCCAGCTTGTGTACATTTGGTTTATCTTTCTCCCGGTTTTGTTCTAAAGGCATTTTTTATTTCTCCCAATGATATCACTGAGCTTTAAGCCCAACTTAGTTGGTATGGTACAAATTGTAGTGCCCTTGTCAGTCTATTATCAGTACCTGTTTTCATCTGGCCTTTAGTATTACATCATAAACCTGAGCCTTAATCTTGATAATTAGCTAGGCTTAGCAGGGTCTTGAGTCACAAATAATGGATACGAGTCTAGATGTAAAGGTGTCATTTAACAAATGTTTCCAGTTTAAAAAATTTGAGCTGCATCATCCTTTATGCTACTAGTGTCTCTGATATGTCTAAAAATTAAGCCCTGAAAATTTGTAGTTTAAAAGGATCATTAAGTGCTTTAAAAAGTGAAAATAAATGAGCGTTTATTACAGCTTTCCCCCACAGACTGCTGTATCATCAAACTTTTGTCCCAAGAACATTAAAGACACTATAAAACACTGTGGAAGACCTGTTTAAAAAATTGTCGAACTTTGCTATCTGACATATCTGACAGTGTTTGAATGGATAAATAAACACCCTAGAACACAAAAGTTTGGACAGTTATGCTGTCACTAGTACAATATGTGCAGATAGGAAATTCTGCAACACAGCACTCTATGGAGAAAAGCTGGAATGGTCTCTCAATGATTTTCACTTTTTTAAAGCACTTAATGATTGTTTTACACTGCAATTTTTTCAGGGCTTCATTTTTAGACCGTATCAAAGACAATAGTAGCATGGGGAATCATGTAGCTCAGATTTTTTAAACTGGTAACATTGTTATACAATGCCTTTAATTCATGTACTGATATTTACCTGTACATATTTTGCTAGTGACACAAAAACTGTCTAAACTTTGTGTTCTAGGGTGATTTTTTGTCCATTCAACACTACCGTAGATAGTGGTCAGATATTAAAGTTTGACCATTTTTTAATTATTATTCTGTTGTAGAAGTACATACTCTTGTGTATTATTTTTTTCATCCTTTCTATTTCTTCGTGTACAGGAGTTGAGCAAGAAGTTTGAGGAGTTCTGTCGCCGAGTCGATACCGGTATGGATCAGTTTAGGCGATGTGAGACCCAAGTTCAACGTCTGTTGGCTGATCATCATGATCAGAGTGACTCTGTTGTAGAGAAACAAGAAAGTCTCAAGTGAGTTAGACACAAATTGGCCAATATGGATGAAAGAACAAAAATAGTCATTTCAATTCAATTCAGTTCAATCTTTATTTCCAATTTTGACCAAGATGCTGATGCTGTATTGCCATATACCTTATAAAATCGTTGGCATTCTTCTGCATGCATTTTCTCTTGCCATAGTCATTCATCCATCTATCCACATCCTGATGTTATCAATCCAACTTGTTTTCCTTTGTCCTGGCGTTGCCTTCCTGTCTACCTCTCCTTTTACTCTT
This sequence comes from Eucidaris tribuloides, assembly GCA_001188425.1. NCBI lineage: Eukaryota > Metazoa > Echinodermata > Echinoidea > Cidaroida > Cidaridae > Eucidaris > Eucidaris tribuloides. The sequence goes on along the minus strand of JZLH01S0176719.1, from coordinate 24,654 downwards.
GTCTGAACTAAACTGTTTGTCTGTCTATCTTAAAATAACAACCGATTATAGTTACAATCAGTAGTAGAAGTAACGGCGACGACGAAGAAGAAGAAGAAGAAGGAGGAGGAGGAGGAGGGGGAGCACGGGAGGCGGGGGAGGAGGAGGAGCAGGGGAGGAGGGGAAGAGCAGGGGAGGAGGAGGTGAAGGAGGAGGAGGAGCAGGGGAGGAGGAGGAGGAGGAAATGGAGATGATGAAGAAGAAGAAGAAGAAGATGATGATGATGATGAAGAAGGAAACGAAGAAGAAAAGAAAATTTGTCATTTCATTTCTTTCTCAATTTTAATTTGTTGTCATTTGTAATTGTTGGAATAATGTGTTGACACACTTTGCATGACTTTCTTTTCCAGACAAGCACTTGACATGCTGACAGAGAAGATGAACAGTAGGAGAGAGAAGCTTGAAGCAGCACGACAGATCCATCTCTTTAACAGAGACTATGAAGAAGCCATGTCAAGAATACAGGTACAGGGTTTGTTTTGAATTTTTCTGGGGCATAGACATCTTTTGTAATGTACTGAAAAAATAGGAAATTTTACTTGGTAACTCAAATGTAAAGTTACAATGTGTTGCTGATTCAGATAGAACACACATTGTAACAAGTGTTTGAAAACCGTTTTCATAACTAATTTCTGACATTTTTAAAATGAAATGCAGTATACAGTGGTCTCCACTTAATTGGGTAGGCATTTGCAAGCCGTTTTTACCCATTTAACAGGATTACCCCATTATATGGAGTAAATTTCAATAAAAAACATAAGCAATGTTTGGCTAAATTTTACTCGTTTATCAGGAGTGACCCTTTAAATGTTACCCCATTATCTGGAGACCACTGTAATTGTAACCATAATTTGAGAGTGTATATATTTTTTATATTAATCAGTAAACTTGTACAGGAATTCATAGAAAACAGGGTATGAGGTCAAGAGGACACAGGGATCACACACACACACACACACACACACACACACACACACACACACACACACACACACACACACACACACACACACACACACACACACACACACACACACACACACACACACACACACACACACACACACACACACACACACACACACACACACACACACACACACACGACACACACACGACACACACACACACACACACACACACACACACACACACACACACAAGTTTCTGTATTCCAGTAATTATAAGTAATCCATTCACTGTAACCATCACATTACAATGAAGGAGTGTGTTGCTATTAGGTTGGACAAATTGACATCCTTCAAGGTCAAGGCCACTAGTTTTGCCAAATACATAACATGTATGAGGCTTGACAATTTCATTGGAGGCTTTGGGTTCACTTTGAAAGTGAAATAAGTGTAGGAGTGTAGAGGCAGCAGCTGTGATGAAAGTGAGTGGCTGTGGTTAAATGTTTCCTTTTTTTTCTTCCTTTTCAGGAGAAATACGCCATCATCCCAGAAGACGTGGGCAAAGATGTCAATTCCGTCCAATCGTTGGTCAGGAAACATGAAGCGTTTGAGAATGACCTGGTAGCACTGGAAGGACAGGTAAACGTAATTAGTGCTGTAGCCAGTTATCCATCTGGTAACCAACAATAAAATCAATATGTGGGACTATATGAGTCAAAATTCTATAAGTGGCATAAGACCATGTTTATTCCTAAAGTAGTTGCAGCCCAGTGTATTCCTCTCTTTTGTATACGCAACGTTTATTTTGTGGAATTTTGCCTTTTACATTGTAATTTCTCACTTCACATTCGCTCTTCTTTTGTGTACGACAAGTTGCCATTTCTGATGGTCACGATTGCAATCGATTGCACTGTCCCTGTGTCGATTGCATGATGTAAGTGTGTCATTTTCTTTAGGGGAACAGCAAAGACAGAGGGGAAAAATTGGTAAATGTAACATCAAAATTCAGGAAAATACACATGATCATAAATGCAAAGAGAGGTATTTGAGAATCTGTATGAAAACAAATTGTGGGATTATTGCCATATTTTTCTATAATTTGCCCCTAAATGTAGTGGGAGATGTTTGACTACAGTGTAGTCCTGTGTATTGAGAATTGGGTTATGACTTTATTTCATTATCTTCTGCTAGCGGTTATCTAACAACCAACCATTTTTAGTTCACGGCTGTCAGTTTTCAAAATGTAGTACCTGAAAGTAGGCACCTCGGGTTTGTAACTTCTAACCATTAGTCCATTTGTAACCAAACTTAGATGGTGGATGTCTTACAGGGACCTGAATATTATTTGGGAGTCAAAGGTCACATATGTAGGTCAAAGATCTAATGAGGTGAAATGCTAATATATACCTAGAATGATTGCATGCAAATAGGACAAGACACATTATGAATATCGCCTTGTTTTGATCTTCAGTCGTATGTTACATATTGATGTTTGGCTTGGGCTTCTAACTGAGGAGCCCTGTACACACTTACGAAGGCTTCAAAGTTGAAAAAACTGTGCTGCTCGTGTCGTAGTTCAGTGTAATGGCCGTCATAATGCCATGCCACTGATCAAATCACTTGATAGGCTTCCAGTACAGGATAGGATTATATTCAAAATTCTTCTCTTTGTATACAAATCATTACATGGTCAAGCACCAGCATATATTAAGGATTGTTTTACACTGCATTGTCCATTGAGACCAAATCTTTAGGTCTGGTACAGATCCATTTCGTCTTTCAATTCCCAAAACTCGTACCAGAGCAGGTAATTATACATTTACCGTGACTGCAGCCAAGGAATGGAACAAACTTTCAACCTATATTAAGTCTGTTAATTCCTGCAACCAGTTTAAGAGATTGTTAAAAGCATAGTTACGTCTTCCCCAAGTACTAATTATGTGATATTTTTGAAACCGCTGTGATATAGTTGTACTACAAAGAGCGTGTATAAATGCATAATAATAATAATAATAATAACTATTAATAATAATGATAATAATATTAATATCATCATCATCATCTTCATCATCATCATCATCATCATCATCATCATTATTATTATTATTTTTTCATTTGTTCCAGTTACAAACTCTTGTCAACGAGGCAGTCCGTCTCCAGGAGGAATTCCCAGGTCAGAATGCGGTCCAGATAGAGGAGCAGGAGACTGTCATGGTAACCAACTGGAACGTGCTTCAGGAGAAGGCGGCCGATAGGAGGCAGCTACTGCAGTCAGCTAATGACTTCCATCGACTCATGGCTACAGTGAGTACCGCTGCTAGAATAAGATAAATACAGTAAATTCCGTTGTACAAACCACAGTATTTTTCAGCAAGAAAAGCATCAAAATCGTGGGTGCAACTTGTACGCAACAATCGCAGCGGTCAACCAAATTTAATGTTGTATACATTGTACGTGCCACTAAACACCGTTTTTCTTACCTGAATATATTGGGTCTACTCTCCTCTCTGCAGATATCACCCAAGTTCAAAGTTGATTTGACCATGTTTTCCAACCAAGAGTGACAAAGCCAAAACCAAAAAAGTATGATGATTTCAAGTTCAGTGTCATAATGCATAGGACACCATACATTGGTACCATACCTGGAGTCGCGTTTGCTGTTAAATGGATATTCACAGCTGTCTGTACGCTTCTCAGACTTCGTACGGTTCATGGAATTTCTAGAAAATTAATCAGTTTGAAAATACTTTTTTCTATAAGCAAAATGTCAGGGAAAGTCTTAGAAAATCATTTATTCAAGATAATTTTAAAATGACTGTTGATTGGGAGCTTGCTAGTATTGTCATGATTTATTTTTACACACTTCAAAACTTTTAAAACGGTCATGAAATTTACATATTTCTGCTCCGTAAATTCATGGGGAATTTTGAAAATGTGTAAGTGCATGAACCAGGATTTTGCTCCTAGTGTAAAGGTTGCCCTCAATGGTGTAAGGGGTGCTAGTTTTAAGTGTTCCATCATTTATCCCAATTTGTTTGAGTGAAAACGAGATGGGGATTCTGGGAAAGAGTCAAGAGAACTTTGTGTTATGTGAAGCTGATGGACAGGAAGTAGACTGAGGATTTGATGTAGATGTTGGGTTTGAAGAAGTGGTGTATCAGATATCGAAGTTGAATGGAGTACATTGGTATGGACATATGTTGGGGTGGGATGTTGATCATGTTTCGAGAAGGGCGTTTGAGTTTCAGGGGACGATCAGAGGGGAAGGGGGCCACCAAAGAAGACACGGAAGAAGCAGGTGGTGGAGGAGAGTAGGAGGGTTGGGTTCAAGGAGGCAGATGCGCTAAATAGGGCAAAGTGGAGGGAGGGGGTAAGGGCGATTTCTGTGAGAGTGAGGTAAATTTGGCTATCCCTGTAATCGTGGACAAAGCTGGATTTAACCCGTTGGAGACTAAGTACGAGCTAACTCGTGTCGGGGTCTATGGAAAATGCGTGTTATAGTGAAATCAAATCGACTCCAACGGGTTAAAGTCTAGATTACTACTAACTATCACTTGTTTCCTTGTGTGTTTTTTTTTCTAGTGTCGGGATCTTATCAACTGGTCAGCGGAGATGAACGTTGAGATCCAGGCGGAGGAGCCGGTGAAGGACGTGTACAGCACCATGAGCCTGCTGGACAACCACGCCCACCTCCGGTCAGAGATTGAGGCCAGGGAGGAGAACTTCAGCTCCCTGGTGCAAGCAGGGGAAATGCTTATCGAACAGCAGCACTTTGCCAGCCCAGAGGTGATGATGAACTGTGTCAACTAGTGCTGAGCGATATTTTGATAATATCAAAATTACTCGATGTTGAAAAATTATCAAATACACGATGATTTCAGGATTATTTCAAAATATCGCCAGAGGCACGATATGGCCCAAAGTACCATCGATTATAAAAACCTAATGGGGTAAATGCATGCACTGCAGTGGGAGGGACCAAGAAATCCCTTTAGCTTTGAATACTCCGCACATGAGTGCTACTGCCTGTAATCATATAGGTAGAAACAGGGAGGTGGGGATAAAAGACCTCCATGCTGTTCAGCTATCAAACTTGTATTAAGAGCAGTAGTGTATTTAGTATAATTGTCAACAAACATAACAACTCTGTCAACACACTGCCACCAAAAATGCTATTTATAAACAATTGGCACCATGAATCTCCTGATCTAGATACAAAGGGTCTACAGAAGGCAACATTGTTTTCGACTACATTTTGATAACAGCCCTACAGGGCGCACTGTCAATTTAAGCCTTAAATAGATTTATCTTCTTCATCACAAATCTGTTTTTCAACTTAGGCGATAATTATCTACAATGTTATTTCCACGATTAATCAAATGAGGTTTAGATCAAATATCGCCAGCTCTAGTGTCAACTGTATATTAACCCTAATCAGGCTGGGCTTTTGGCTAGTGTATATTGGGGGGGGGGATTCCGCCCGCCCCCCCCGCCCGTTGAGATTCTCGGTCCGTCGACATCAGGTGATCGCGCCGCAAAATCGGCACGCACGCTTACCCATCACTGTTAATCTACAAGACTGGTAGTATTAATTCACCAGAAATTAATTTGCATATCAATTAATTGTATTGCTAATATTATGCATAAAAAATCTAATTAAGGTAAAATCACTTGGAATTAAAGCTCCAACACGTTGCTATTGTTTGGCTGTCTTGGACACTATTTAGCATTCATTAACCAAGTTTACTTGAATAAAAAATGCGGAATCAAAAGTGATTTCGCTATGGCTATTTTATTCGTTTTTTCAAACATTTCTTATGTATTTCCTTGTTTTATTCAAACCTTTTTTGTTTTTCATTGTTTTTTGATGAAATTTATCGGGGACACTTTTGCGGTCATAAACAGCACAAAATTAATTAATTTCAACCAATAAAAGTAAAAATAATCATACATTTATAGATTTTGGCTGAAAACACAATTTGTATTGGAAATGTACACAAAAATCACGTTTTTGAGCTATTTTGGGGGTGACATGCAAGTACAAAATGCTACGTAACTTGGGAACCGCGTACCCGGACGTCGCAAATTTGGTCTCAAAAGATGCGGGACATTCGAGAGAATAAAGTCATGAAACGCCGTGGCAACTGCTTCGCGCGTCGCAGACATTTTGCGCGAAACGTCTAGGGGGGGTGGATTCCGCCCCCCCCCCCAGCCTTTTTAGGGTTAAACATTCCCCCATTGGTTGGGAAGTTGTCTGGTGATTTGTGATTCTGTCTGGTAAAATAACAGACGACCTTTTGTATGCTCGTTGACCATGGGTACGCAAAGGATTCTGTCGGATAAAATGAATATTGGAGGGCCGTTTTTGTCTTCCTTGTTGAGTTGTTGCTCGTTGAAATATTTGGAGTTATCTTATATCTTTCTTGGGCAAGACAAATGAAAGTAAACGTACAAAATCAATTCCAGATTAACTCTTGCCGTGCCGAAGTCGCAAATATGCACCACACAATACACACAATATCCATAGAGCTATAATTTCTTTGGCATGTTAACCTGTTGGCTACGAGAACCGGATGTGCCATGTGTTAACTCTGTGGGATTTTCAGAATCTCGGAAGCAACGGGTTAAAAGTTAAACAAATGCAGAAATAAACTTTTGATAGTTTTTCCACACAAATTGTGTTGTTTAACACTGCACCTGTACAAAGCGTATACTGCTGTTGTCAGGTTGATAACTTCAGAATGATTCTAAAGGTAAAAGTAACACAAATTTCAGTATGACCAATTTTTTTGACTGATTTTCAGATTCAAGAGAAGATCGAGGCTGTTCTCCAAGCCCGAGAGGGACTGCATGCCGGCTGGCAAAGCAAGAAGGCCAAGTTAGACGAGTGCCACCAACAGCAGCAGTTCTACAGGGAAGCCAAACAGCTGGAGACTCTTAGTAGTCAGCAAGAGGTAATCAATTAGTGAACCCTAATCTGGGGGAGGGGGAGGGGAGGGGGTGAGTTAGACGAGTGCCACCAAC
>JZLH01S0176719.1:6666-17006 GCA_001188425.1 Eucidaris tribuloides | reverse complement strand
AGTGAGGCGAATGCCACCAACAGCAGCAGTTCTACAGGGAAGCCAAGGCAGCTGGAGACACTCAGTAGTCAGCAGAGGTAATCATTAGTGACCCTAAATCTGCGGCCGGATGGGGGGGTCAGTTAGACGAATCCCACCAACAGCCCAGCCAGTTCTACAGGGGACCAAGCGCGCTGGAGACTCTCAGTAGTAAACAGCAAGAAGGTAATCAATTAGTGAACCCTAATCTGGGGGGGGGAGGGGTCAGTTAGACTAATGTCCACCAACAGCCATCAGTTCTACAGGGAAGCCAACAATGAAGACTCTTCAGTAGTCAGCAAGAGGTAATCAATTAGTGACCCTAATCTGGGGGAGGGGGGGGGGAGGCGGCGTCAGTAGGACGAATGCACCATACAGCAGCAGTTCTACAGGAAGCCAAGCAGCTGGCAGACTCTCGTAGCAGCAAGAGGTAATCAATTAGTTGAACCTATCTGGGGGGGGGGGGCAGGGGAGGGTCAGTTAGATGAGCTGACCACCAACAGCAGCAGTTCTACAGGGAAACCAAGCAGCTGGAAACTCTTAGTTAGTCAGCAAGAGGGTAATCAATTAGTGAACCTTAATCTGGGGGAGGGGAGGAGGGGGATTAGGACGCAGCTGCCACAACAGCAAAGCAGCAGTTCTACAGGGAAGCCAAGCAGCTGGAAACTCTCAGTAGTCAGCAAGAGGTAATACATTGATAGTTAACATTAATCTGAGAGTGTTGGGGGGAGGGGTTCGAGCTCCGGCTAGGTCATACCAAAGACTTTTAAAAATGGTACCTTATGCTATTTAGTCAGGTGCTCAGCTTTCTAGAAAAGAGAAGGGTAATAATGACATTAATGTTGTGTGGGCCTCGCTGGTAGAGCAGTCCATTTGACTGTAGTGGCTATTCTGTGTATTATTACCCTGTGTAAATAAGACCTTATTGTTTTATTATTATTATTATGTGGGGGTTTCAGGTATGCCCTCCGGAAATAACTTTATTACAATGTCGTGGATAAAGAATAACCATTCTTGATGTGTTATAATTACTGTACTAGCCTTCAATAACCACTGTATACTTGATGTTCTCTTTACCCATTGCAATCAGAAATGCTGTTTTTAATTCCTTGGCAACAGGTGTACCTACAAAGCAGTGATTTTGGAACCACAGTGGAGGAAGTTGAAGCAATGATCAAGAAACATGAGGCTTTTGAAAAGCTGTTGTCGACACAAGAAGAAAAGGTAAAGGATTTCTGTCAGAATACTTTTGGTAGTTAAGTTTATTTTATGTACTTGGTCAGTACCTCTGACCTCTGCAGAGGGATAGCATTTAAAGCACTTGTAAAATTTGGTGTGTTTAAAGTTGATATATTTCTAAAAATTTGATTTAGTTTTCATCCCGTTTGTCTCTTTTGGGGGAATGGGAAAAACTTGCACATTGCTGTACATTCACTGACATTTTTTATCCATGATTAACATTTTACATGATTGGTTTTAGCTTAAGAAATCTACACGCCTTTAGACACAATTTTTTTATTGCTGAAATTCGGCCATGTCTTTGGCCGTGAAGTAAAGTATGTTTCTTATCATACTAAGCCCAGTTTCACAATATGTAGGTAATATTGATGGCCTAATATCTGACTGTAGATGATGGACACGAAAGAAGATTGGGGAATTTATATTCTGAATTTGAAAAAAAAATCAAATATTGGTAGGTTTGCTGGGCAGTATTCCAAGCCCAGGTGCTTGGTAGGCACTTGATAGCTAATTCATTCACAAATGGCTTTATGTCAGACCTCGCACATACACATCTATAGGTCTACTCATAGTTTTTAGATTGTATATATTGTAATGTGAACATTCTATAAATTGTTGGCCACAGTTGAAAAGCAAATTTAACTAACTGTCCAGTATAAAGAATTAACAAATAATGAAATATATGAGTTGTAGACTGTACAGTCCAACTTCAGTTATCCAGCCACATTGAGACCTTGCTATCTGAGCTACATAATAGTGCGTGAATGGACAAATAAACATCCTAGAATACAAAACTTAGGAAAATTATGCTGCCACTGGCAAGATATGACTTATACATCCAGTGTATGGTAAACTCTTAACACAACTGTATCGAGAGGAAAAGGGACATGGCAAAACTGTATATATTAATAGATTTTTACTCTTTTAAAGCACTGAATGATCTTTTTGAAGTTTAATCTTTTCAGGGCTTCATATTTAGACCTTATCTGAGATACTTATAGCATGAAGGATAACGTAGCTCAGATTTCTTTTGAAACTGTAATTATTGTTAAAATTATTATTATTATTATTATTATTATTATTATTATTATTATTATTATTATTTATTAGACCAATCAATATGGTATAATACAAAACAATACCATATACAACAATATACAAACATATATGACAAACAAACAAGATAGGAAATGATGCTACATGTAGGTCAGGGGTGGCAAAAGCAATACCAATCACTGTTGCTCGGGAGCATGCCACCCCTCACATGTAGCATCAAGGAATAACACAATTATATGAATACATACTGAAGTATAAAAAGAAAAAGAAAAAGAAAGGTACACACATACATGTTAAACCACGGTAAGGATGTCTGGTGACATCGGATTGACCCCCCCCCCCCTTCCACCCCAACCTATAAAAACGAGAGTAAATGACATAGAGTCAAGTAGTATTAAATGATGGAAGTATAACAACAGCAGGCCCGTTATCAATTATTTGTTTACAAGTATAATATCAAAATAAAAAAACAAATAAATAAAATCCCCATTTACACATGAATTCAGGTTATGGAATCTACAAATCATCTAAATCAAGATCAGAATGTGTCTGCATGTACTAGAACATTACCAAGAGTAAATTTATAATATTGTCGTATTGTAGTTAATAAATAGTAACCCTTATACCAGATGATTATAATAATTATGCCTGTATATATTTTGACTTCCTGTATGTTTAGACAAGTGCACTGCGAGTGTTTGGTGATCAGTTGGTGGATGAAGGTCACTTTGACACTGGAGGGATTCAGAATAAACTGGATGAAGTAACAAAGAGGTAAGACCATTAACCCTTTGGTTGCTGGGCTGAAATTCAGGCGAGTTAGCCCAAAGCTGGACGTCTTGTAGTTATGTGCATATCTTTCCAAAATAGCTTTCTATACAAAAAACCCCATCAAAACGTAAGCTGGGCAAGTCTTTTCGTACTTAATAGGTGGTTACATGTCACTTCATTTCAAGGAAACCTATAATTTTTAGCCAAGTGACGTTTGAAAATGGAATTAAGAGTTTTAAAAATAATTGTCTTCTTGGGGAACTGGTGCACCATCATTATCCCACTTAGCGTGTACATGGATGAACCAGTGAGCTGTCAGCACACAAAGTGTGAATTTGTCGTAGACTCTGAATTGTGGTTAGTCAGAACATATCCCTTTCAGAGTATACTTATGGTGCTTTCACCCTTACAGCAATCCTCGTGAAGTGAAACTTTGTGAAAATAAACCTTGCAACATCTAATTAATAAATGTAAACATAAATTTCCTGTGGACCTTATGACAATTATGTTAGGTGTGAACAGAATCTTTGCAAAGAGATAATCTTCATCCTTCCATATTTCCAAGGTGTAGGGTTCAAAGCCTGCTGTATGAATCTTGGACCTGTAAAAAAGCCTTTTATTTCATAAATCCCACAAGTCTAATAAAAGATACTATTGTCCGTAACTTTATTATGTAATGTTTTATTGTTATGTGTCTGTGGATGCTTGTGCTCAAACTTACACGTATGACTTATTTATCCGTGGTAAATGTGAGGCTTTCCTGTAGAATATATTTAGAGATGAAGCATTTATGTGTTTTCTGATGTTATTTGACCTGCAGGCGAGCCAGACTCAGGGATTTGAGTGCTGAGAGGAGACATAAACTATCAACGGCCAAACTATATGCACAGTTCAATAGGGACATTGCAGAGGTAGGACAATATTAGAATGCAGAAAGGCATGACATGAGCTTTCATTCTTTTATTTCGTAATGCCATCTTCAGGTGAATGAACCACTAAATTTGAAACAGTTTTACTAGTATATAATTTCATAAAACTCTGCTTTTTGATGTCATGTTCTTCTTCTTCTTCCATGCCCAAAACCCATACCCATTTCTAAGGGTCATTTTGTAAGAAAAGGGTACCTATGTCTAAAGATTTTCACACTTTACAAGGTGGACACCATGCTCGTTATGGACTTTCAAAATTGACCTTAACAAGTAATTATCCTTCATTCTCAGAATACCCTAAACAAGTATTTTGTCCTGTTTTAACTTTTACATGCACCTTACCTGTTGTATGTATAAGTGTATCCTTTATTCCTGATTTTTGCAATTTTGATACCCTTTCAATGTAACCGTGTACATCGCCAGTCCTTGAAACAACAATCATATTTGCATGTTTTTCTGTACGAGCATGGTGTCCACCTTGTAATAACAGTGCCCCCTCCCCCTTCCCATTGCAAAGATGAACTGATTAGATTTTGGAGTTGAAAGGTCAAAGGTTCTAGGTCACAGGGCCTGATATATGCCTGATTTGGCCCGTTACCACAAAATAAATGAATTTTTTTTACTATTTCCAAATGTGTACTGTATGCTTTCGTGAACTTAATAAATTTTATTCATTAGTCTCATGCAGATTATTGTCAGAGATCAAGACATGAATACTGAAATATTGTTTGGTGCATTGTTTAATTTCTAGGGAATTACTGATCTTTAGATTAAACATACACATCCTTCATAAATAGCCTAAGGGCTTGAGTGATATATTGTTGTGCTGCTGGAGGAGTGCAAATTAAAGAAAATTCCTGTTGTTGAAGTTGCTGTGTTTTCATTGTGTCTTCTAGGCTCAGTCGTGGATAGCGGAGAAGTGGAAGATGTTTGGTGATGAGTCCCTGGAATCCATCACCAACCTGAAGGAGAAGATGAAGAGACTGCAGAAACACCAGGCCTTTGAGGCTGAACTCACGGCCAACGAGAAGCTGATATCTGATGCCAAGAAAGTGAGCAGTCAAAGACACAATCTAACATTGTGGAACTTCAATGTAAAGAAAAGGGGTTAAGTTTGATATCTGAGCGACAAAAAAGTGCTTGAATGGACAGATAAACATCAAATAGATTACAAAACTTTGGACAGTTATGCTGCTACTGGCGAAGTATGTATAGATAAACATCACTTCCGACTTTATCAGGTAGACATAAAGTACTCCAAATGTATAGTACAGTAGTCTATGGGAGAAAATGGACAATGTCAGGGCAAGGTCAAACTGGATACCAGTAGATTTTTGTGTCACCTGATATGCATAACAGAAGCAAGACACAGGCGCCACTTTTCCCATGGCAGCGGTGGCGTCAACAATAAGAATTTAACCAAGGTTAATTTTTTGAATTTTTGGCATAATTTTGAAAGTATTAAGTCCTTATTTCTTTGAACTTGGACATAAGAGTTATGAAGTATAACTTATCATGTGAGTAGAATTTAAGATCACAAAATCAAGGTCAAAGGTCATTTCAGGTCAACAGACTTACTCTATGTTGTGGAGTCAACTTTCTTTTATTTTTGGGCAGATTTTGATTTGCTTACACAGACTGATAAAGGTAGATGAGGGCTTCAACATTTTTCATAGAATTTAGAAATTTATTGATTATGCTAATTTATGCAAATTTATTCAAAATTAATGAAAATGGGAAAAATTCCACTTCTTTTTTTTTGTGGCACCTCGTGATTCTGATTACTCAGACTGATAAAGCTAGGGTGTCCAAACTTGTACACATAATTTGGAAGTTCATTAATTAGGCTAATTTATGCAAATCTATTCAAAGTTACTAAGGATGCCACTATTCCTTTATTTTGAGGCAGATTTTGGTTCTGTTTGTTTTATCTGATAGGGCTTGTTAAGGGCTAGACTTGTGGAAATTGTTAATTATGCTAATTTATGCAAATGTATTCAAAACCATACACCAATGTAAAATATAAAAAAACTTTGATAACTTTGTGACAAAAACGATTTTCATGCAATGCAGTAAAGCAGCAGCGAATTAAAAACAACACTACCAGAATGTTGTCTCATTCTTGGTGCACGAATGCAGTGCACGCCGCCTTCTGCAACAATGCGCAAAGCATTAATTAGTAATGCATGCAGTCAAGCCATGCTCTCTTTTGTGTCCTGCCTCCAGGAAGGTGAATCTCTCTTGAAGCAGAATCATCCGGACTCAGCGAATATCAAGCAGATGACGTCCAAACTGATGAGATCGTGGAAGGAACTGTGCGAAGCGTCGGCCAAGCGAGGGCAACATCTGGAGGAAGTCCGCGACCTGCTGGAGTTTAATAGTCAAGCCGAGAAAGTGGAGAAGTGGATACGGGAGAAGGTGGGTGATCACCGGGGCAGGGTGGATACAGGAGAAGGTGGGTGATCACCGGGGCAGGGTGGATACGGGAGAAGGTGGGTGATCAGCGGGCAGGGTGGATACGGGAGAAGGTGGGTGATCACCGGGGCAGGGTGGATACAGGAGAAGGTGGGTGATCACCGGGGCAGGGTGGATACGGGAGAAGGTGGGTGATCAGCGGGGCGGTGTGGATACAGGAGAAGGTGGGTGATCACCGGGGCAGGGTGGATACGGGAGAAGGTGGGTGATCACAGGGGCAGGGTGGATACGGGAGAAGGTGGGTGATCACAGGGGCAGGGTGGATACGGGAGAAGGTGGGTGATCACCGGGGCAGGGTGGATACAGGAGAATGTGGGTGATCACCAAGACGGGGTGGATACGGGAGAAGGTGGGTGATCACTGGGGTGAGGTGGATGTATACGGGAAAAGATAGGTGATCGGATACGGGAGAAGGTGGATGATCGCTGGGGTGGGGTGGATGGATACGGGAGAAGGGTGATCACTGGGGTGAGATGAATGGATACGGGAAAAGGTAGGTGATCGGATACGGGAGAAGGTGGATGATCACTGGGGTGGATGTATAAGGGAGAAGGTGGGTGATCACCGGGGTGGGGTGGTTGTATAAGGGAGAAGGTGGGTGATCACCGGGGTGGGGTGGGGTGGATACGGGAGAAGGTGAGTGATCACCGGGTGGGGTGGATTGATACGGGAGAAAGTGGGTGATCACCAGGGTGGCGTGGATGTATACGGGAGAAGGTGGGTGATCACTGGGGTGGGGTGAATGGATACGGGAGAAGGTGGGTGATCACTGGGGCGGGGTGGATGGTGTTTGTAGTCAAGGCAGGGTGTCTCTTTTGCACACCTAAGACTGAACATTGTGTCAATACAGTGGTGTATACCATTTAAAAACCTTTGTTTATTTAAGATTATAGTGACCGTTACATTTTGAATTGTTTCACAGTATCAGAGAAACAGATCGTGGTCTACTTTCAGACCCTTATGGTGCATGGGTGTTCATCATGTTTGATACATGATATTGATTTTCAATTTACATATTGGTACCATATGCATTCCTGAACATGACAAATTTTATGCGTAGGTGTCATGCAGATTATTACATGAATACTGAAGTAATTCTACTGAGCTGATTTGGTTTAGTGAATGTCACACTGGGAAAACAGACAGTTACTGTACTGCAGTGCGATAGTCATATAGTCACACAGTATGTGGGTACGGTACACTGCCCTATATAGTTTCACTTATCATTGCTCAAATGCCAAGTTTGATCGTTTCGTGAATTGCTTCATCATATGTTTTGTACATATCACTCAAGTACACAGAATTTGAAGTTTAGAACACAGAATTTGCATTTTAGGAAATAGAAAATTGAGGACTGCACTGAAAATCTCTACAGGTGATACATGTACATGTATATTAAAACAAGATATTCTTTTGTCACTGTAGATTTTACCAAAATTCTATGTTTGCTTGAATTTCAGGAGGTGATGGTGTCAGCTCATGATGTTGGTAATGACTATGAACATTGCATGGAACTACAGAAGAAACTCAATGATATTGGATCTGTAAGTGATGTTTTTTTTAATGTGTTCAGAATTTCATTTTTATGGTTCTACCATAAAGTGGTGCCAGAGGCATAATGTTTTCAGGTTGTTTGTCTTTCCATAACTCTTTGTTTACTGTAAGATCTGAAGAATGGAACGATGGATTTTCATGAAACATGATTGAAGTATGTATCACTATATATACAGATAGACTAATCCAAATTTGGGGTCAAAGTTTACAGGTCACTTAGTCGTAGTAATCCAGGTTTTGAATCCGGTTAGTCCTCCGGAGCTAGGGGTGGCACGCGATTCACCTCGCGACTCACAGAAATCACCCTCCCCCCTCCCTCCACTTTACTCTATTCGGCGCATCCTCCTCCCTCAACCCAACCCTCCTACTCTCCTCCACCACCTGCTTCTTCCATGTCTTCTTTGTCGCCCCTTCCCTCTGACCAGCCACCTCAAATCTCAATGCGCCCCTTTCTCAAAACATGATCAACATCCCTCCCAACCACATGTCCATACCAACGTACTCCGTTTGCCTTCGCCATCTGATTCCACCGTCTCTGCCAAACCCAACATCTGCATCAAAACCTCAGTCTTCTTCCTGTCCATCAGCTCTCACACCACACATCGCTCTCACATTACTCTCTCAGTCCTATCTCAGAATCCCATCTCATTTTCACTCAAACACCACGTTTCACTCCCATAACAACAGTCGCCGATCTCACACAACTCCTATAAACAAATCCTTTCATCTTAAGAGGAACCTGCTTTCCCATATAACAACTCTCCGCATTCCCTATAACTTCATTCATCCAAATCTTGCCCTTGCTGTCACAGCTGCCCTGCCACCCTCCACTCAGCACTCCCCTGTTCCCCCAAGTATGAAAACCATTTCACTGTAGTGTAATTTATTAAAAATACCATACATTCATGTGCCATTACCTTTCAGTAAATATTCATTCTGTACTGGCAAGCCTATGAATATATAAAGAGCTCACAGCAGGAATTTGGATTCTTTGGATATGTGAATGTATTTAACCATGGCATTCTTGCTGTCACCCAGCATAGTTTCATGTTATTGCCACGACCTGGAAAGCAGGTAGGTTGCAGTACCAGTTCCAGTTGCGTCTTTTTCTTTTATGAGCATTTGATTTTGTTATATTCTGGAAGTTGCTTACTCCAAGATTCTAAATAGCAGTGATGGTGTGACTCAAGTCCGGTCTCGAGTCCATTTGTGCCGGACTCGGTCTCGGACTAGGACTTGAAGGTTCATGACTTCGTTCGGATTCGGGGCCTCGATTTAGCTTATGACTCGGAGACGACCGTCCGGAACGAGACCGGGAATTTTTTGCGCTATGTGCAGTTTTCCGAAACTCAGTTTTGTATCCAAACAATATTATCTCAGTTTCCACTCCGCCAAAATTTCATCAAAATTTCACCCAATATTTTTCAAAATATATATAAAATCACTCACATAAATTTCAGCCAAATTTAATCAGATCACGGTCGCAGTTAGCAGTCCACTGCCTGCGCTGCCTTCCATGTTTCTAGTTTTGCAATGCATAGTACATATCCATGCGTTGATGTTTTGTTACTGTACACACCACTAACTGTTACACTTACCATACACACAATGCTGCCAATACAATCAAAAATTGTATCTTCTCTGCTCTGGACTTCGAGCAAACTAAAGAATGATGAAGCAAACATGGTGAAATTTTGTCACTGCCATATTACATACTTTTATTAACATTTCTAATGAATTACCAACTTTAGCATGCAATTTTAAAAGGATACCTTCAACATTTTTTAAGTACAGTTGATCTCAAAATGTATTATTTAGTTTCTTTGAAGATGTGTTGGTACTCATGGTACTGATTATGGTAACTTAAGTTACAGACAGTTAATCTTTAAAACCTTAATCTCTTGATATATTTGATATGACACTTATATCTTTATGTAATAGCATACATTTCAGTTCACTTATTCTGGCAAAAATATGTTCTCATATTACATTTCCACATATTGAAGGTTTGGGGGGATTTTTGCTTATAGAAAAAGGAGAAACAAGTGAAATGTTAACTGTAGTTGATTGATGCTGCATTTTAAAGACACAGATACAAGGGTTTTCTTAATAAACTACATGTGTAATTTTAAAAACTAAGAGTAACTACATACTTTTGTTCTTGTAATTATTTTGTGCATTATTTTTTTTTGGGGGGGATTGGAATGATTTGATGATCATTTGAATAAACTCTTTAGTAAGTACAGATATTTTGAATGAGAAATTGTGTTAGATTGATTATTAATACAGTGTGCGCAC
>JZLH01S0176694.1:0-12762 GCA_001188425.1 Eucidaris tribuloides | reverse complement strand
TCACGTGTAGTCAGAGATACAGTTTACTAGTATATATGGTGCAGTGTGGGTCTGTTTAATGTGTGCACACAGTTTTGTGGGCCGCGCCAGAGACAAGGGCGTGTCCTTTCGATGTGCTGGGGTGCGATCACTGACTGTCATTCAGAAGCGATACTGAACGAGTCGTAACTTGATCAGTTAAACAAGTGAGAAAGAAGCCCCGAGGTCTTAAACCTAATATGATTAGTGTCATGTCTTGTTAGTAGCTACTTGTTAGCGGAGAGAACAATTATTTGTTGACTCTTAACCTTACGGCCGTGATTAAAAAAAAAAAACATCCTGGATTTTGTAGTTTCACTCAGGTTGTAGGCTGATAAATAGCAGTTCTAATTTCCATACGCATGGTAGGCCTACACCTGCATGAATACCATGTCCGTCCCATTCCAAGGTAGTTCCGTTTCCGACGGAGTAAAATCGGATATCCGAACGGATATCCGATTTTCAGCCGACGGTTACCGGATTCTCAACTACCCGATTCACTACATTACTGAGAGGTACGGTCATTTCCAGATAATTACTTTGTAGTCAGTCAATAATAATTGAAGCATTTTATTTCCAAGATAAACTAGAGTTGTGCTCAGAGAGCACACAAGTACCTCTCCCAAAGTTGTCATTTCTCTTCCCACCACCCAATAACCTTGAAAATAATGTTTGAAAGGTCAAGTAAGTTGCTGGGGTTTTTCTGACCCTTACTATAGGGACGACTTGTCCAACACATAGGACGACTTGTCCCTCCAATTAACAAGTATAGGGACGACTTCTCCAACAGATGGGACGACTTATCTCTGCAATTACCAACTGTGTAGACGACCTGTCTTTTTCTTGACATCGACCTTGATACCTGACCTATGACCTTGAAATTGAACTTGGTCTATCAATTTCCTTTTTGAAACGTGTAAAAAGTTCATGGGGCTAGATGTATAACTGTGCCTGTGAGACTGTTCAACACACATGATCACAATATCTTCTCCAACTTCGATGGCAGAGGTAGAAATACATGAAGCAAGTAAAGCATATTACAGTTCGAACTCGATTAACCGGCTACATTGGGACCTGCAGCCATCCGGATAAGTGATATGGCCGGATAAGAGAGATAATGTACAAACACACTATAGGGGGGAGGTACACATGCCATAAGTTGTTGTATAAACAACCCAAAGACCATGCACAAAATTGCAACAGACCTCCCACATGTGACACTTAATTTACCGTCCCTGATAACCAGCATGTTTCTGTGTACACTTCTGATAAAGGTGTATCAATTATACATAATGACTGATAAGCCCATTGTCCGGATAACAGAGATCTCCGTATAATCGATGGCCGTATAACCGAGGCCGAACTGTAGTACTGAATATCTCAAAATCTTGCATGCTAAATTTGAATTCTGGTAAATTTTCATGTCAAACTTAATACAGAACTTTCTTCTGATGGAAGATGTCAAAACGTGGAAGCGGTCACTGTCGCTGCATTCAGTAGCCTCCGACACCAATCTACCAGTCGCAGAACAGATTGGGGAACCGTTGGAGGAGGAGAATCATGAAGGTTTGGAAGATGAGAATCTTGCATTGTTTTAAGTAGATTGGATTATTGTAACATTTTATTTTGGTTTACTAGCAATCAACTAAACACACTACAGGGCGATTCCGTGCTCAAAAAATTGGCCATTTTCACAACATTTTTCAATCTGCTGTCCAAACAAATGAGGAAAGACAATTTAGTTTGTGTTAATTATCAAGTACAATGGGGTAGCCGTGTGAAAAAATGACAACCAACAAAAATTTGTTGTTCATGGGAGAATTAGCGGTGAAAATGTCGCGTGTCTAGTCGGGACATCTCTGTGACCCGTACGACATGCATAATTTCACCTCTAATTCACCGTGTAGCACTTTTTGTTGGTTGTCATTTTTTCACAAGGCTACCCCACTAGTACTTTATAATTACCACAAAACAAATTTTTATCGCCAAGCATTCAGCAAGAGACCAGAAATTGTTGTCTAAATGTCCCGTACGACATGCACGGAATTGCCCTACAGAGGGTACAAACTGCATGTGCTAGATTAGTCTGTAACTCTCCTTGTTTTTTACATTGTAGTCTGTTCTGAGAGAGTTGCATTGGTTACCAGTGAAACAAAGAATCATATTTAAAACCATGTTAATAACATTCAAAGCATTTCATGGCAAGTTACCAGTATACATACAACAGCTTTTAGAATTAACATCATCTACTCAAATGCACTACCGCCTCTAAAGTTCTCAAGATAAGACACTACTGAAGCATCCATCAGGAAAGTCAAAAGTTACCCTTGGTGATAAGCATTTTTGTATGCTGCCCGAACTATGGAATAATTTTTCATTGTTTGTGAGACACTTACATTCCGTAAATTTAAAAACAGAATAAAAACTCTTTTGTTTATTGAAATTTAACCTGAATTGTGTTTGTAACATGTAATATATATACAAAAATAATTATATTGTAATGTGCAGTCAGAGTAATATTATTATATTATGTGCACAATATAATGTCCTTTATTATTATTATTTATCATTATTATTGTTATTAATCACCATCATCATCATTATTATTATTATTATTATTATTTTCATTATTAGTATTATTATTATTATTATTATCATCATCATCATCATTATCATTATTATTATCATCATCATTATTGTTATTATCATCATCATTATTATAATTATTATTGTTATACTAGTATTATTATTATTATTATTATTATTATTATTATTATTATTATTATCATTATTATTATTATATTATTATTATCAATTATCATATTATCATTATTATCATTATCATCATTATTATCATTAATATACTACTATTAATGTATTATTATCATTATCTTATTATTATTACATTATTATTATTATCATTATTATCATTATCATTATTATTATTATTAAGATGGAAACAAGGAAGGAGACAATAAGACAGAGGAAAAGACCGAGGCAAATTCAGTTGATGTGGAGGTCAAATTCAAGATGAATCACGCAACCACAGATGAAGTGGCAAATGATAACAAATGATTTCAGAGGTGTCATCGGATAAAAATATCGAAGGAGAGGAGGACGTAGCTATGGATGCACCCAGATGCGAAGATGATCATGAAGTCATCATTAAGAATTTGAAATGGATCATGGATCTCAGATGTAAGTATCATCAAGTGAGGCTTGTTCCATAAGGTCATAATCATTAATTATATCGTGATTGTTAACTTCATACTGTCTTACCTATATACGCAGGAGAAATACCATTTACTTTGTGTAGTCACCATTTTTTGTGCCTCTGTGCTGTCCGTCCGCACAATTTGTGTTTTTCTGTACTTACATCCATATCTTAATATCTCAAGAATGAATTGGTGAATTTTCATGAAACTTGACTGAAGTATGTTTCACTATAGACAGATGTACATATCAAAAATTGGGGTCTTGAAGTTACAGGTTACTTGTATAATATGTAGTCAAAATACTGTGGCTCACACATTTTATACCACAATATCTCATGAAAGCACTGGATTTTCACAAAATTTGGCTTAATTTTGTGTCACTATAGACAGAAGAATTAATTAAATCTTTGGGTGAAATGATCAAAGGTCATAAGTCATTGTGTGTGCTATGTAAGTAATTCACTTAATTTACTGAAATATCTAAAGGTTTATGGAGAACATAATATGTTATACCAAAATTAAATTGTCTTCAACTGATAAATGTAAAGATAATGTAGAATCAATAGCACTTCATAATCTAGTGACAACAGTTTGCATTAATCAGCACACTATCAAAGTTTAAGCTTAGTGACATGATTGGGAACACTTAAAAATGCCTCAAGAACCAAATGAGTTGAAATATATACCAACTATACACCAGCTGGAGTGGATATCCCAGCTGAAAGGATTTGTGTCTAATTTGTTTACTTAATGAGAATCAAGCATATACATAATAGTATTTTAATTCTCTCGAGCCCCAATATAAATAGAAGCCATAGAGAGCTACACAACAGGTATGCCAGCCACAAAGGATATTGACACTATTTATTTTAGAATGAGTAAACATTTGACTACAAGATTTTCACAGCAGAATCCATGTATAGTTTACTTGATTCTAGAATAGTTTCAGCCCAAGTTGAGGACTACCCCCAATCATGTAATTTACCTTTAATATATAATCAGTAAGAGCCTCAATTTCAATTTGTGCATTTACCAATCCAATATGTGTCCAATGCAGAGCCATGAAAAAGTGTACATTTTGAAGGACATCAATCTGTGTGTGAAGCCTGGGGAGCTGGTGGCAGTTATTGGCCCAGTTGGCAGTGGCAAGGTATATTCTGATACAATTCACTTCATTTTTGAGTTTGTTGTCTGAGTTTATATCATCCATTACTTGAATGATGAAGTTTTGAAGTTCATGCTCCCACACACCAGGGTGAGCACTCATTTAAACGGTAATCTTCCATCTCTTTAAATTGGTATAGATTTAATTCATTTGAATCATAATGTGTATACTTTGCCCTTTTTATTCCAAGACAATGACTAACCGTATTAAAAACACTTTTTGAGCTGCACTTCCTTCATATAGTTGTTGATATGGGAAAGGGAGGGGGGCCTACTTCCTCCCCCACTCTCTTTTCTCAGTCCAGTATTGTACCTCTTTTATATCCTCAAACACTCATCAGGGCTAATTTGTAATTGCTACTTGTTTTAGGTGGGACCTAATTCTGTGCATAAAAGATTTTACACAGAAAAATTTACCTGCAATTGAATGAAAGTTTATGTTTCTCGTGTATTGGTGCATATTTTGAGGAATGACAATGCATACAAATTTTTCACATGCACAAAAAATTACTTTTACTTTGTTTTGTTAGTATGCCACTTGACTCAGTTATGAAAAAACAGGTTCCTAAAACTGTATGTACGTTGGCCTATGTAAACTTCTGTAAAGATTGGTTATTGATTTGCAGGGATGTGCAAGTCCATTACTTCCCTTCATTATCAATACCAAACGGTAGTTTAGGTACTTACAAATGGTGTGTTGAAAGTTGAGATCCTATACGTCTATGAATTTTGTTGTTTAATGAGAAAACTAATAACGACATGTTACCAGAATGTTGTTTTTCTGTGAGTTTCAATTTTGCTCAAAATGCGAATTGCGGTTTACTGTGGCACCGTAGCAAGACGAGGCGCAGCCCTCTGATTGGCTAACGATATCGCCTGCGCGACCTTAATTGGCTAACGGGCTGATCGACCATTTTGGAGACGGCACGTCCACGTTTGACGTCGCGGATTTTTAAATTTGCTCCTGAGCAAATGGAAAAGATGAAGTTTAACCGTCCAGATTTTCACCAAAAACTCAATATTTACCCCAAGTCTCTATGAGAGGTGTTTATTTATTAATCTTCACATTGGATATGGATTTCAGCTGATTTGATTCATATAGATGTTTTTTGATGAGAAATCAATAACCCAATCTTTTAAGTGGTTATTTGCCTGAATGCGCAGTTGCGGAATTGTGTGCACATTTTTCTAAATACAGTTACAAAACATGAATGATTTATATTGTTGACTGTAAGTAATTTATACATTTGGAGCCAATTAAAGCCACTGGTAACATTTACAACGTTTAAGAAATGTGAGCTATACATAATTCTCCATGCTCCAAGTGTCTTTGATAAGGTCAAAAAATAAAGCCTGAAAAAATTGTATTTCAAAATGATTATTTAGTGCTTTAAAAAAGTAAAATCGTAAAAGTTACCGGATTCACCTGCCACTTCCTCCATATTTTTACTGTGTGTGGATCTAGGGCTATTTTTTACTCGCCCCGAGCTACAAATTGTTTGTTCATTCATATCTTGCCAGTGGCACCGATAAATTTCCAAACCTTTTGTATTCTAGGGTGTTTACTTGTCGCATTCAACACTATCGATGTAGCTCAGATAGCAAAGTTTGACCATTTTTCATTTAACTATATTAACTGGCGGGGGGGTCAATTTGACCCCGCCTTGACGAATTTCGGCGACATGCCGCCGCGCAAAATTTTTCACTCGGCGTCACTAGCCGACTTTTTACTTTCAAGTCTTGGCGCATCTTTTGAGACCGTTTCTTCGCGAAAATCGGATATACCGTTACGACGCTGCGCGACTTTTTATATTTACATGCATGTCAACCCCAAAATTGCTCAAAACGTGATTTCGTGTACAAATCAATGGAAATTGTGTTTTCAGCCAAAAATCATAAATGTATGATTATTTTGCTCTTTTCGCTGGTTAAAATTGATTAATTTTATGCTGTTTTATGATTGCAACAGTGTCCCAACAAATTTCATCGAAAAAACAATAGAAACAAAAGGTCAAAAAAAAGAAATACATAAGAATTCACAAAACAATAAAATACATAAGAAATATTCCGATTCGGCAAACGTTTTGTAGATAATTGTTTAGAAATGTCAAAATGAATATTTTCACCGAAAATTAGCATTCTACTAGCTGTTATAAGTGAGTTATAGCGCAAAACAAAATTTCATACACTTATTTACATAATTAATTACTTAAAAAATATAAATAATTTTTGTGAAAATTTTACTATGCAGTCGTGTAGTTTACATCCGGCTCTAGCGCAGCAAATTTTCGCGCGCGGATCGCGCAGACTCGGCGGCCGAAGATCTGCAGGGCGGGGGAGGGGGTAAATTGACGCCCCCCCCAGTAAAAACCTGTCTGAAATTAGCCAGTTAAAATAGGGTTAAAGCTCCACAATGTTAGCCTATTACTTTAAATAAGGATTTGAGTATGAATTTTGGGTGCCCAGATATTAGACATGTGGGCATTTGATCATGCATGTATGTCTTGTCTGGTCAATTACCTTGCACTCTTTTCTCCTGATGGCCTTGATGGATGAATTCCTGAGTCAGACTGGGGATGTCATCATGAGTGGAACCATCACCTACCAGGGTTGGCAATTCAAATCAGTGGTGATTTAAATCATGATTTAGATCGTAATTTAAATCATGATTTTTTTTGAAAAAATCAGTGATTTAAATTCAATAAATCGATTTATTGATTTAAATCACAATTTAAATCATGATTTAAATCGTGATTTAAATCACCCCTTTCAAAAAAATTGTGATTTTTTTTTTCCAACCCTGTCATCTACATCTCTCAGCAGTCATGGGTATTTTCAGGCATGCTTCAAGATATTTGAGCAACAGCTGGTATTGAATGCAGATTTGTCAGATTTACTGGAATTCACCTTTAACCCGTTGCCTCTAAGATTCTGAAAATCCCATAGAGTTAACACAGGGCACATCCAGTCCTAGTAGCCTATGGTCAATTTAACAAGTTGGAGGCTGAGAAAGAGATTTCTCAACCTGGGGTCTATGAAGAATGCGTATTGTGTTGAAATCAAATCTT
This sequence comes from Eucidaris tribuloides, assembly GCA_001188425.1. Taxonomy (NCBI): domain Eukaryota; kingdom Metazoa; phylum Echinodermata; class Echinoidea; order Cidaroida; family Cidaridae; genus Eucidaris; species Eucidaris tribuloides. The sequence goes on along the minus strand of JZLH01S0176694.1, from coordinate 5,297 downwards.
CTCCAACGGGTTAAATTGGAACTTTTAAAAGAGTAAAAAAAAATCACCCATACCTTTAAACAAGTTGGCCACAGAGAATTTCATGTCAGTAATTGAGTGATGTTTTCAGAATTCAAATCTCATTTTCACTTAAACTCCATGTCTCACTCCCATGTAACATTGCCGAATAAATTATGAATCTATAATTGCAATTTGTATTTACTTTGCCGTTTTTATTTCAATACAGTAACTAATCACCAGTTTGTAATTATTGCATGTATGTCGTGTCTGGTCATTTACCTCACAGTCTTCTCTGCTGATGGCGTTGATGGGAGAACTCCCCAGTCAGACTGGGGACGTGGTCGTCAGTGGTACCATCGCCTACACCGCTCAGCAGCCGTGGGTGTTCTCGGGCACGCTACGAGAGAATGTCCTCTTTGGCAAGAAGTTCGATCCTGCGCTGTACAGGAAGGTGCTAGAAGTGTGTGCCCTGAAAACAGTGAGTGGATTTACTGCAGAATTCTTATTCGCAATACGGTGTGTCACTTATCTGGTCCAGTGGACAGGCCAAAATCAGCAATGCCTCATGGGAAATAGTAGATATCATTAACCCTAACTAGGTCGGGGTATTTTGGGAGATCATATTGCCGGGAGGGGGGGCCTCGCACCCCCTCCTTGAGATCTCGGCCATCGACCGCGCGATCGCAACGAAAATTGGCACGCACGTCGCCTGCGACTTAATCTACAAAAGTGCATAGTTATTTTTTCCTTAAAATTTAGTTAATTATGCTAATTTATGCATAATTAATATGTGAAATCATACTTTTTGCCCCCCCCCCACCTCCCGGCGTAGTTAGGGTTAAGCCTAGCTACAGGTACATTTAATGTAAACAATACATACTGCATATTTCCTAGACTGTTTTCGTTGAATTCTTCTCTGCTCTTGCTATGGTTTCCATTTGCAAAACATCAGAATGCTATTCACACACTGTCAAACTTAAAACTTTGGAGAAATATCCATGGATGAAAACATAAAGTGGGTAAAATGGCCACGCAACAATTATGTGGCAGAACTGATCCCTAAAGTTGAAATTGGCCTGACCGCTGAACCTGTTATATGGCACACCGTATTGCAAATAATGAGAACTGAAGTGCATTTGCCCGTAACATGTCGCTGGTGCAGTTTTTCACCACAAATATTGGCCTTTCAATAATTGCTTAAAGAATGAGATTTATGACAGTAGTGTTATTACACTTTTGTATAGTAGAATATCCCTCACTAAATTACTCAATAAACTAGTAGGATTACTTTGGAAAAACATCTTCTGTACATTCATTAACATCTATTGGTCCTACATAAGGAACTTTACTATATCTTAATATGTAACTTCTGAAATTTTGTAACATTGTAATAAAACCCACATTTCTAGAAAGGATATACTTTTATCTACGACCTTTTTTACACACATTTTTCCACCATTTATGTGTATAAAATTGTTGTTTGAATTTTACACTTTGATCAAAAACTTGCTCAATGTAGAACTGTTCAAAAACGTGTGACACGTTTAGAGTGAAGCAGAAAATGACTTAGCAAACAGCTGTAATTTATTATTGCACATATTGAATACTTGAGGAACAGCTAAGTAGAATGCTGATTTGTCAGATTACTGGAATTCATATTTAAGTGGTCAATTTAAATTGGCTCTGTTAAAAGAGTAAAAAAAAAATCACCAATGCCGGGCCCAAGTCGGGCCCAGATAATTTAATATCAGTAATAGAGAGTAATGTTACCTCTTTAAGAATCAGTAACTTGGATATTAAAGGGCATTGATATGATTGGGAGATGTCAAAAATGCCACAAGAACCAAGTAGGTTGAAACATATACCAATGTATATACCAGCTGGAGTGTATCTCCTGGCTAGAAGGATCTGTGTGGATTTTGTTCAGTTGTGGAAAAGTGAGCATTCATTTACCAATATTGAATTAAATTGATGTCATGATAGAAATTGATCCTTTACAAAGCTACACAACGAATTTGCCTGTAACAATCAGTACTGATGGTGACTGTTTCAAAAGTAATAAACATTTGAATATGAAATTTAAACAGCAGAAGCCTTGAACAGTTAACTCTTTGTGCGCGGGACCCTGAATCCCGTGCGTGCGGAGTTAATTTCAAAGAGCGCTCAGTATCGGGAAAGGAAACATCTAACTGACTTCAACTAGCAATAACTTTGCACAACAACGTTTTCAGGAAAAATGTCCTCAGCAAAGTTGAAGTACATTTTACAGACCTTCTTAATGCATAAAGGGTGTTTGGAAATATACATCTGAATTTTGTAAAGTAATGGCTAATTGCAACCAACATACATGTAGTTCTAAGTTTCCTGCTTGAAAATATACAACTCCATTCAAATAATACAAGAGGGTAAACCACAAGTTATACATAAAAACCTGACTTTTTACAAGTTTATGAAAGAGATGAGTCACCAAATGAGAAGTGAATGAAGGGATTATCAGTGAATAGCGCATCTTATTGTAATTGACCTCTCCAGTACTTTTCAAAGTTAACTTGTGTCTAATCCTTTGTCCTATTTTATCACGAAGCCTTGATTGTATTTATCGATTTTTCTGGTTCCTTAAGAATCTAACATAATACCCCCGTACTAGAGGAATGTAAACAATACAAAGAGATTACTGCTAGTTTCGGGAAAATCAGTGTAATTCGGGTGAATACAATCATTTCTACGTTTGAGCGTGAAATGCGAATCCCGCACGCTGCAGGGAGTGCATGGATGCAAATACTGCGTGTAAAGAGTTAATGCGATAGAAATTGATCCCATACAAAGCAAGACAACAAATTTGCCTGTCACAAGGAGTAGGCTGATGGTGATTGTTTAAAAAGTAATAAACATTTGACCATGAAATTTAAACAACAGAAGCCTTGACCATTATACTTGATTCTAGAGTAGTTTTATCCCAAAGTAAGGACTTCTTCCAATCCTGCTATTTCACTTTAACTTATATTTAATCATATTGTTTTGATTTTTCTTCTGAAGGACATTTGTATACTTCCTGATGGTGACCTGACGCTTGTGGGTGACCGTGGCATCACTCTGAGTGGAGGTCAAAGGGCAAGGGTCAGTTTGGCGAGGGCAGTGTACCACGATGCTGATGTCTTCTTATTGGACGATCCACTCAGTGCTGTCGATACAGCCGTTGGTAGACATTTGTTTGACAGGTAAGCTCAGAGCTGCCAGGTGGTACTGATTTTCAGTAATTTCTACTGAAAGTGGTAGAAGAATCCTGAAGAATACTGAAAGCTGCATGAAAAATACTGATTTTATCAAATTATTTTTGTATAAATTCTACTGCAGTTAAGTTAGAATTACTGATTTTGACTCAAAATATGGCAAAATTACTGATTTTCAACCAAGAAATTATTGAAAGGTATTGATGAAAATTGGCAGCCCTGTAAGCTAGTGATGATAATAACACACAGCTCTTATCCAGAGTGTTTTTTAAAAAAGGTACCGGTAACTGAAGTTCAAAGGTCAACTGTAACAAGAATACACAGTTCATTTTCGTAATTTCTGCACTGGAATAAGAAGTAACTTGTCAGCTTTAATTTGACACCTTGCTTGCATCAACATTGTCACGGGCCACAGAGTTGGCCTCCTCTCTCTCTCTCTAAAGGTGAAGGGTACAAAACCTACTTTTTCCAAGTATTTGATTTCAATAGATTTTTTTCACAGCGCATCTCATTTTAATGCTGTAATTTTTCAGTTTACTGTTACCTGTTCTTCTAATCACAGATGTATAAAAGGCTACCTGAAGGCATAAAACGCCGTGTTTTTGGTGACACATCAACTACAATACCTAGATGCTGCTGACAAGATTGTAGTTTTAAAGGAAGTGAGTATGGTGCTGCATTTAAATCAGTGACACATATCATATCATTGGCGTAGAACCAGAAGGGCGCTAATGCTATGTACATTGTACAGCAGAAGTGCCATTCTGGCTCTTATCAACTGACAATATATGACATCACTGTAAGCAATTAGCTGTTGTCTTCTAATCTTTGATATAGAGATACACATGACTATATAATGTTTGAAGACATTGGTTAACAATGTTGAAGCCATATTAAAAAAACAGTCAAACTTTGATATCTGACCTACATGTTAGTGTTGACTGAACAGTAAAAATCTTAGAACACAAAACACAAGTTATGCTGTTACTAGCAATATTTGCACAGATAAATATCAGCATATGAATTTTTGTCCTGTGAACAAAAATTCTGTAACACAGTAGTATATGGGGGAAAACTGTAAAAGCACTAAAAGTTCTCTTGAACTGCACTTCACGACTTCAGCCTTAGACCTTATCAGAGACACTACTAACATTGAGGATCATGTTGCTCAGAGTTTTTAAGTAGAAACAAGTCAAATAATTATTTGTTTAAAAGGGGGGGGGACTGCGGGTCCAGTTGTCAGAGGTGTGAGAGTTCAGCTTTAAAGTTGATTTCAGCTTTTTTTATTTGTTATTGATTTTCAGCTACTTTTCAGCTTGATGTAAATTTCCTCTGTACAAAAGTATAGGAGCTTTTGCAATTTTAGTGTTTTTTTCAGCTCTTTGTGTTTGTGGTCATTCACACCCCTGTGTTAGTAACTGGATAATGTGCATACCATACAAGTGAAATAGAGAGAGTATCAGTTACAAAGTTGTCAGTCATTCAGTTTATTCCGGGGAAATTCTAATCTCCATTTCTTACCCAGGGCTCCATGGTGGCTTGCGGTACCTATGGTGAGCTCCAGACTTCCGGTATAGACTTTGCGGCCCTCCTGAAGGAGTATCAGACTGAGAACCAGCAGCCTGACCAGCTGTCTAGGACCAGCTCCGTCATGTCCATTCCAGGGTCTTTGGCCACCGAGATAACCTCATTGTGTGGAGAGGAACTCAATGAGTTCCTAGCGGTAAGATCCAAGTCCTGTATCAATCACTGTTTGATGGGCCTTTGATGACATAATACCGGTGATTGATTGATTCTGATTGATTGATTGATATTGATTGATATTGATTGATATTGATTGATATTGATTGATATTGATTGATATTGATTGATATTGATTGATATTGATTGATATTGATTGATATTGATTGATATTGATTGATATTGATTGATATTGATTGATATTGATTGATATTGATTGATATTGATTGATATTGATTGATATTGATTGATATTATACAAATAATGACTGGGCGGAGGTCGTTGCATCAAATTACCAGCCCGAGGTTGTCTTGAAAATGATTATTT
>JZLH01S0176687.1:5665-20300 GCA_001188425.1 Eucidaris tribuloides | reverse complement strand
GAGCAGGAGTGTATAATCCAAAATTAAATTCTGATTAGCATTTTGTACGAATAATCTTGAAAGAGCAGTCCGCACATTTCGATTTACTTGCTTTTATTTCTCCGTAGAAGGAGTTTTCGCAGTATCTGATGAAATATTGAAATTGATGTTAACGACGATAGACGGGTGGAATGACCAACAAATAACTTTTAATCATCCGACAACAGATAATTCATAAAATGGATTATATTTCCTAGTTGTTTTGACAAAGTTCATTGATAGGACGTTGCGAATGCGATATAACAGTAAGCAAAACAGCTTGCATCCTAACGATGTACAACTATGGTTCTCAAATTGCATATGACAGATACATCCCTTTAGGGCATGAAACGGTCCATTTCACACTTCAAAATATCAAATCATTATAAATCCAATCTCAGCACCTCTTCGGGTCGTTCGGAGATATATGAAAGTGATAAAATATGTTGCCATGGTGATCTGTCTCCCCCCAACTGTGTCCTTCCTCTTGTCACACCGAGTGATGACCCATGTCCTCCTCCTCTGATGTACCGATACGTCTCTCCGCCTCTCCTACTAATCATATGATATTATCATCACCGTGAAGTGGTTCAGACAACAACCCCGCCCCACCCCCGAGTGGATGGTGGGAGCATCTCTATGTCAATGGTAGACTTATTCACAAACCCTCCCCACCCAGAGAATCTGGCCGTCAGCGTTAGACTTATTTTCCTTCGAGGCAACTACCCTCCTCACCCCAGGGGGAGAATATGTGTGTCAGTGATAAACATATTTTTCTTCCACACAACACTCCCCACCCCAGGGAAAAACATGTTCAATGGTAGACCTATTTTTCTTCCAGACAACAACCCTCCCCACCCCAGGGGCAATCCGAGTATCTGTCTGTCAGTCGTCGGACTATTTCATCTCACGGGTTGTTGTAGATCGAGACTTATTTTTGGAATGTGGCGTTCACGATCACAGGAATTTGTAACAAAATAATGTTTCTATGTGTGTGTGGCAGTTATGCATGACCTATACATGGCCTAGTTTCGAGTAGATCGTTGTCTTAAAGACAGCAGAGAAAATTTTCCAATGATCTCGTGTAAACAGGATTTGTGAAGTGTTTGTAAGATTAGAGTATACCATATCGATTTATTTCTTGTTTAGCGTTTGTTTGGTCATTCCAAACATCTGCTTTATTGACAGAAGCAATGTTTTACGGCATGGATTACATATACTTCATTGTTGCCATAAGATTGTGAATGTCACATGATTAAACAAATTACATGTTGAATGGATTTAACGACAGACACCTTGTTGCCATTCTTTTCACCTTAAGTTTTATTTTCAAAAGAAAGTGAAGAAAGTGTCCAATTAGCTTCAAAGAAGCGTGATATCTAACGAGTTACCAGATGATTTTTGTCAGTTTCTTGAAAACTTCGCGCTGTCGCCTGTAATCGTGATGTATTACCGTAATTTCTGCGTAATAAACCCGGTCTCATATTTCTCGGAGTTGAATATTTACGCACTTTCAAAACAAACTATTTGACGTTGCAAGGACAAGGTCTTTTGATTTATTTTGCTCGAAGTTACTCAAGCAAAACGTGGAAAACTAGAAAATAGTTGAGATTGCAGAGTTCAATTTTCGTAAAATGTCAAGTGAAATTAATTTGAGTGTTGTCGTCACTTTGACGATGGCTCGTACACGAAAATGGCTGCGAGGAAAGGAATTCGGTCCAATGGGAAATAAAATGGGGTCAGATGGGGCTTTTATTTCAGGTCAGGTGGGGTCGAATGGAACCGAAATGGACGAGAACAAAGACCGAGCGATGGGGGAGGTTGCCGGGAGGTTGACGAGGCGGTGAAGGGAAAGGAGGTCTCATTCTAAAATGAGAACCAGTTGGTTGGCAAAGGATGATTCTGATATTAAATGTACTTTAAAAGATACTCAAAGTATTGAATGTACATTGATCTATGACTATGCATGTATGGTAACATATTAGTGGCTGTCATATAATGATTTATTAATTCCTATGAAATAAGGTTGCCCTAATGAATTCAAAAGATCAATGAGAACGAGCGATTAGCCAGTATGATGACATGTAAAAACACAAAAGGAGTATACAATAATGTAGGTTTGTTGGAATCGATAATTTTTGCTTACCTCAGAGTAGGTATATTCGGATGTATTAGAAATTACACTTTATTGCAACGTGTTACTCATTGACCCCTACCACAGTACACGCCATATCTCAAAACATTACACTGAACACTTTACATTCTTTGCAAAATTACATTTAAATCTAAGTTTCACTTTTGTCAGCAGTTATTTCATTTTATCATATATACAGCGCTATAATGTGTAGGCCTATGCCTTTTTGCTCCAGTACAGCTATTGCATATTGTGTTGTACTATTAAAGTGGCCCGCCATTAAGGTAAATATTCCTAGGACAGTAGCCTGTGTCTTTATTTAAAGGCCTAAAATCGGCCAAATTGTGAAAATTACAATTTTGCATCTGTAAATTCGCATGAATACGTTTGTGTAACTTTGTAAAATTTCACTCACAAAGAGCGAAGTTTTCACTCTTTTTAACTTTATAAAATGTCACTCACAAAGAGCGAAGTTTTCACTCTTTCTTAATGGAATGCATTGTGAAATACATTGCTAAACCAACCAGATCCCACGAGATTGGTCGGCACCTTACTCGGGCAAAAAAAAAAAAACACCGATAAGCTGCCAGGCTTGATCAAGATGATACACCAACGCCATGACCAGACGTGATATCTTACAAATCGAGTTAAATTCCAGAAGTCTTCAACCATCGCAGGAAAAAAAATGGTTCCTTTAAAAGTAACGGGACAAGAAAGATACTCTAACCAACCCAAATCTGCTGAAAATTCGCGCCGACAAGTCCCGCGGGGACCGCTGCGTGGGGGTAACATCGGTCAGGCGAATATTGGGGAGAAATTCCATGTTTATCTCTCTGTTGAGGCCAAGTGTACGTGTAAGCCGACGCAGATGTCATAAGAACTAACAAAAACCTTCAGAAATACCGAATGCGCCATAAATAATTCATCTACTCTGTGGGTCTGAAACTACTAATACGGGGGATGAACTTGGGAATGCTTACTTCGAACAAGGCACCTGCTCACTTCGTTCTTGTAGTTACAGGAGTTGGCGAACTATCTATAGAGTCTCCATGCTCAAAGTTGGAAGTAGAGATTGATTTGTAGTACCCGATTCAATTTAACCATTCTGATATTGTGATAATATACTACAGTAACGTTCAGGTTAGACGTTGCGCCATCTTTTTAAGTTTTGTGTGTTACTACACCAAATAGCATTAGAATTTTTGTTTCATTGAAGTCCATTGTTGTAAGTTACTAAAATTGCACTTTTTGTCTTTTCTGTGTCATTATATACAGGTCTGAAACTTCTGGATGTTCTCACGAACCTGAGGTAAGTGGAAACAATTATTATTATTGTACAATTTATTGCAAATATGATTCTGTAAATTATAAGGAAATGTAATGCAGTTTTAGCAGTTATTTTGAAAAATTATAAACTTCTTTCTTCATTGAAAAGTTAACTTAGAATAATAATTGTCAGTGATAATGTTTTTGGTTTGCCTCGTAAATTGATCTTCCACCATTCATTGAATGCGGACTGAGAGAACATTAAAGGCAAGGTTCACCCTGACATCAAGTTGGTTTCAATAAAAGCAGAAAAATAAGAGAAACATATAAATGAAAGTTTGGCGAAAATCCACCAAGGAATAAGAGAGTTATGACGATTCAAAATTTTAAATTTCTGACGTCACATGCGAGCAGCTCCCCACATGTCATGTGATAAAAATTCTATAAAAGTGCCGTTTTCTCAGAAATTTGAAAATGATTTTACCTGTGCATTCAATATATTATCAGAAACATTATTTCAGACCTGCTTCTATGAAAAAAACCCATTCAGTTATTATGAACCATTAAAAAATGGCAATTTATGGAATTTTATTACATGATATATTGGGAGCTGCTCGCATGTGACGTCACAAATTCAAAACTGTGAAATCTCATAACTCTGTTGTTCTTTGGTGGATTTTCGCCAAACTTTCATTAATATGTTTTTCTCATTGTCATACTTTTCTTAAAACCAACTTTATGTCAGGTGAACCTTGCCTTTAAATCTTCTCGCGGGTATCCAAGTTCTGACAGCTATAACCCTCACCATGTAGGCCTATAGCATGGCCAGAGACACATGGTAATAGTATGGCCAGAGACACATGGTAATGGTATGAAGTAAAAGGGAGGGAGAGGTGAAACTTTAGGTGGAGTTTATACTCCACGGGTTTGTCGCTTTAATTTAGTGTGTACTTGTTTGTATCAATCGACGTATAAAGATACTTCAACTTTAGTTTTAAATGGAAATTGAGAGCAATAAACCTACAGAAATATGTAACTGCAATAGATTATCACGAAGTCTCTTGGGTTCACGTAAGGGACAAGTTTGTTTGGCCTATCATCGATCATTGTATTGCTTCCGACAAAGTGCTGTAGCAATAATTGGAAATTTTCTTTATTATGAACTCAACAATCGGACAATCATGGGATGGGGTAACAAAGGCCCTAATCTGTTTCCGAGCAATTTACCTTTTTAATTGACAATATTACAACACCGTCAATTTAGCATTTATCCATCATCAACAACACAAAAGACCTCTGGATTTAAACAGAAAAAAACATACGAATTACAAAGTACACCTGGTCAACACAGAACTCACCGGAGTCCATATCCAGTTCATTTTCCCCGTAACTAATAGTTATGAAGAGGTGAGCATCATATTTCTTTGAAAAACGTGTAAATTTAACTACTTTAATGAACATATACTTGTTATTTAGATGACGAACTTGTTTATCTAATTTGGGGAAATCAGAACAAAACTGATACGATTTTTCACATTAAATTATTTTTAGTATTCATTTAGTATTACCCTCCTGACTAGACCTCAACCTGATACTAGTCCACGATCAAAACTTGTATACATTTACGGTGCGTTATCATTTTTGGATAGTCTCGACGGCAGTGGACCCAATCTCTACCGATGACAGATTTAATATACAAATCTGTACGAAATATCATAAACAAAACCAACTCCAGCAGGCTGGAGAGACACCAGGCAGCGAAATGCATTTCGTGGAACAGTTACAAACTCTCTAAACGTCAATTTAAAGAATTGATGGCCTCTTTGCGTCCTGATGGCCTCACAATAAACAGAAAACGATTTGCAACAACCTGCAGCTGTCCTCATCCTATGTACTATTAACGTGATTTCAAGGCTCTTCGCATTCCATCAGTTATGAGGTCAAAAACCTCGATGTTCTTCTATTTATGTACTGATATAGTTCTTCAGTCAGTACATGATGACAATGCTAGGAGGCGGAGGAAAAATGATAATGGATTAGCTCCTGTCATTAACTTGTCAGTATTATGTACTTCATGTTTAAATGTCATTCTCGATTCTGTAACTTATAAGTAAACATTCTCAAGCACATGTTTTTGGCTTCACAATAATAAAAATAAAAGAAATGATTTATTTTATCTGTTTCATTCAAAATGCATAATGTCGCGACGTATAGGGCAGGAGCTATATATAGGCCTACCGTTGAATTATCCCAATGTGAGTTAAAGAACAAGAAGGCCTATAATTTTGGTTGTTTGACCAAATTTTGTCAATTTTTCACAAAGTATTCTATTGTCACCCCAGCATTCGACCTGATCTCGCATGACCTTCTTTTAAGAAAGCTGGTCTATTATGGTTTTGATGCAAGTGTTATCAAGTGGTTTCGTAACTATCTGACTTTGAGGAAACAAATAACAACGATAAACGGTAACGAGTCCTCAAGTTGCTCCGTTAATAATGGTGTTCCACAAGGAAGCATACTTGGACCACTTTTGTTTATTTTGTTCTTGACTGACCTCTCGAAAGTTGTTAAGAAATGTTCTGAGTCACTGTATGCAGATGACACTTGTTTATATTTTGCTTCCAAAACCTCACAAGATTTGGAAACTGTTTTGAATGAGGATCTATCCTTGATGGCAAATTGGTTTTCTCATAATCACTTAATTCTAAATGTTAAAAAATGTAAATATATTATCATACGTCCAACTAGGAAGTTACATAATTTCATTGATGTAAATATATGCATTGTAATACTCAACTAGAGAGGGTCGATCAATGTAAATATCTTGGCGTTATTCTTGATTGTAATTTGACATGGAATCAACAGATTGAAAGTGTAAGGATTAAAGCGGTATGTAATTTGCATTTGTTAAGGCGAGCAAGGTTTTACATTGATAGACCAACTGCTCTACTTTTATACCAAACTCTAATTCAAAGTCACTTTGACTATGGTTGCACCACGTGGATGAATGGACATGTTGTGCACTTGAGAAGATTACAAATAATACAAAATAGAGCTCCGTTTTAATCGCCAAACACTGTATAACACACTGGATATTGATTGCCTTTCCGATCGCTGAAAAAAAAAACATTCTTTACTCCTGATATTTAAACTCCTCAATAATCTACTACCGCAAAGTTGTGCTCTCGCATTGAAAGGAAACAATCTCATTATAGTTTTCGAAATTACGCCAATGTCATTAATCTACCTCGCCCACACTCAAATTTCCTGAAAAATAGTCCCCTATATTCTGGATCAAAACTTTTTAATACTCTACCACAAGAAATTCGATTAATCAATTCTGTAACATTATTTTCAAAAGCAATTTCCCAACTTTCCTTCGTTAATCACAATATCCACTCTGTTTAGTAAGTTTATCTGCCTGTTTATTTTAGACTTTAATATAGTTTCTTAATCAATGTAATGTGTTCAAGACTTTTGACATTTTTTCCTTTTCTTTTTTTTCCTTTCTTTGTTTTATGTCATTGTTTTATTTCTTTGTTTTATGCCATTCTTTGTTTATGTCATTGTGTAATTTAATTTTGTCGTGTATTGTTTGTTTTTGTATTATGTTTGTGTTACTTGTTTGATTTGTTTGATTATTATTTGAATTGTATATTTCACGGCCTTGCTGAAAAGCAGCCTCCGAGCTGATGCAGGTCTTTTACCGTGATTAAATAAATAAAACTCAAACTCAAACTCAAACACCTGAAAATAGCATGATACCTACTGAAAATTGTTTATAGTGACAAATTATGATGTATAAATTAAAGGAGAGCATCTAGCGGTATGTACATAACCCATGGGAAATATCGCCCCCCCCCCGACATTTTACATTTTGAGCACTTTCTAAAAAAATGGGAGGGTTTCAGAGCGAGCAATTTTTAGGGCATGAATAGATCATAAAGGTGTATCTAAAAATGTAATTGTAAGGAATTTCATTTTTTGCCATTTATCAAAACTATACCTCTGAATGGAATACATTTAAGGTTGAGTTCAATGCAAACCTGGTCTGAGATTGGGGTGTGTATGCGAGGACCTGTTGGTACGGCCACACACGGTCTGGTTGCATTCCCCCAGGACAGCAGAGGGCTTGCTATCCGTAATCATATCAATTTGCAAGTGTCGAGCCGTAATTTGTCTACGCCCCGGTAGTGCTTCATGATCGAAGTATGAATGATGACGGTTCATCCCTCTTTCCATTGGTAGAATTGTTGAAATGAACTTGATTGGTATCAAACAGGCGATATGATCTCGACCTGTGTGGTCAGGTCGCATACGGAGACACTCTGGACATTGTCTGTCGTTTTTCAGCCCCATCCTGCCTCCCCCTGCCCCTGCCTCCCCGCCTCCCTGGTGTTCTGTCACGGGGGGGGGGGGTGACGGTGTAAGTCATATGGTATAAGAGCATAACCTGGTGAAGTTCGGCTTTTGGTAATGTTGATGGCAAAGTGGTCAGCATGTTATTATGTTATTTGATGTTTCTCCTAATTCGATCGAGTCTTACACACATTATGAAATACGGTACATTTGATATCAAACCCTGCCCCCTCCCCTTTCAAATATCCAGAAATAAACGAATCGATATTTATATTGACGGCCTACCTACATGTATATAAATCACAAAAGAATAGTGTCTATAAAAACTTTCGACGAGAATGATTTTTTTTCATGGAAAACGAAAGCAGAGCTGACTTCATGAAAAAGTATATTGCTAAAGACACTACATAACACTGTGGAAGACCCGTTTAAAAAAATTGTCGAATTTTGCAACAAAAGTTTGGACAGTTATGCTGTCACTAGTACAATATGTGCAGATACAAATTGGCACATTTAATTTTATATCAGGCGATATGAAATTCTGCAACACAGCAGTCTATGGAGAAAAGCTGGAATGGTCTCTCAATGATTTTCACTTTTTTAAAGCACTTAATGATTGTTTTACACTGCAATTTTTTCAGGGCTTCATTTTTAGACCTTATCAAAGACACTAGTAGCATGAGGAATCATGTAGCTCAGATTTTTTTAACTGGAAAGTGGAAACATTGTTATATAATGCCTTTAACTCTTTCAGTACTGCTCTCAGTACATGCAGACTATATGGGGAACGTTTTCACTCTGAAACTATATTTGCATCCTATTGCTGATTTAAACAAACATGAAAGCGAAACCCAACGATAAACGACTATGTTGCATATCGAATTTTCTACAAATTTCAGACGGATTGTCTGTTGTTCATCATGTCCTTTTTCATTATTCATGTACGGGATTTAGGCATCGTGCTTGTGTTGCTATTTCGATTGTACAGATAATGAATCTGCCATCATCCATAAAGCTCACAGGCTTCATAATCCATTTCTTGATTTTACATTCTATTATTCCGTCTGGAGATTTCCATAATGATCATCACTGTAATAAATACACGTATATTGATGGATGTGCTTTTCATCCTTCCCACTGCTATTCTTTAATTGCGTCTAGCTTTTCAATTATTTTCGAATGAGCAGGAAGAACCCACAAATTGAAGTATAAACTCCGATGTGACTTCCATATACGACCTTGCTAGAATAAAGGGTAAAATGTAAACATAATGAATTGAATCATATTAATGTCCATTCCTAAGATATTGACAGATGGAAAAGAGGGAATAGTTTGGCTGATTCTGTTTTTTCAGTTTAACTTCGTGTAGGCAAAGAATATCTAACTACGAATCCGCCACCTGTGACTATTAAACCTATATAACAAGGTACGCTATCAATCCTTTCGGTTTAACATGGTTTAATGGTTAAGAATAGACAAATTATCAAGCTGTCAGTCTAAAAACTACCTTTGACAAAAGATAACGAGTTTGTGGTTATTTCATTCAAAGAACGGCATTTTTCTGTCATTATGTAGGCGGGGGTATTCTTGACATTGGGTTTGGGTTTGAGGGTGGGACACGATTTCCCCGCAAACATGTGACAGACTTTATGAGATGGGAGGTGTTTGCTTGCTCTCCAAAGTAGGTCCTGGAGAAATCGCCGAAAATGGCATACCATCATGAATGTACGTGACCTTATGTCGGAAAGTGGTTGACTACGTGTTTACAGCAGAAGGTCAAATCAATTTTCGTGAGCAGTTGGTGATTTTACACAGTGTCACAAATACAATTTACTGTATACAGTATGCGTTCTCCCGCGATATTTCTTCACCCCTCTCTTGCTGTCTGTATGTATGTATGTATCGGTCGATTGGTCTGTCTGTTCGTGTCTCTCAATCGATATGTCAAATTGCTACTGTCAATCTTCTCATATCCTCGCGCGGATGGCAAAAGGTTGTTAGCATAGGGCCTATATACTCTGCAGAAGGGCGCTAACAGTAACTTGCTTGTAGGATGTAGGACTTAAAAACCATTGGTTAACTGATAGAAGACTCCCAGAAAGATTATACTGACAGACGGTTCTAAAATAATCACAATGTT
Source organism: Eucidaris tribuloides (assembly GCA_001188425.1). Taxonomy (NCBI): domain Eukaryota; kingdom Metazoa; phylum Echinodermata; class Echinoidea; order Cidaroida; family Cidaridae; genus Eucidaris; species Eucidaris tribuloides. The sequence goes on along the minus strand of JZLH01S0176687.1, from coordinate 10,383 downwards.
TTGAATTCATGTGAAACAAGCCCACGATTTTTTTTTTTTATGATAGGCAATACAATATTAAGGCTTGTTGTTGATGTTCACGGCCTTCAGTCATCCACACCCCATGATGTATGCAACAGGGCATTTTTTACACGGTCCTGAGTCAAACACTCTTTCCTGAATAGCTTAACTATTACAGACGTATACGTTATTACTCGCAATTAGTTTTGGTATGATTGGTCAATTCTTTTATCCTGCATGGCACAATTTGATTTAGTTTTATTTGCACCGATTTTTCATCATACGCCGAGAAAACAAGGGTTCAAAAAATAAAATGTTCTGCCAGAACGTAAGAACCGTCATTTCAATTCACTTTTCTCCGAAGATTTTGAAATATTGTTTGCATTAAAAATTAATAATTGCCGGTGACCTTGTTCATGGCAATGTTTTGCAAATATTAAGCACGTCTAAATAGCTTTAAAACAACACGTTGATTCCGTCCACTATGCCACATAATTTCAAAAACAGAGTTTCAATGATAACTGTTGTATTCTACCCGGAAATCCATCTATTGCAATTTCCTGTTTTATAGACTTCGAAGCTAATTTTCAACTGTGAATATTTGTAGGACTACATGAAATGCGAAAGGCATTACAATTTAAAGCGCAATTTGCCGTATTTAATGAGATAATTATACACCGTGTGAGTGTGGACATAGTAAAAATTCATTACCGCAATCATAGTAGGATACCAATGTCGTTACCATGGTAACCAGGGTTGTGTGCTTCACATGCGGTAGACTACAGGCGCATATCTAATTAGTGCCTTTAGTGAGATGACAGTCGTACACTCGTAGGGAAATGTGAAGGCCTAAATGGGCATTCTTAATTAATGTCATCTATAAATGTATTTGTTTGCATCCGTGATATCCCCGCTGTTGGTTGTATGAAAGTCTGATGGTCCACACCCAACAGGTAAACAACGCTGGCTGTTTCGGGTTAATTAGTTTATATTTTGATCACACCCTTTTCCATTTTGAGCTTTGACAGAAAGGGCTATTTTTGTACACATTACATTGTGTGTCATAAGGTTTAGGATTGTCGTTTAACTCGTTTTAAAACTTTTGCTCAGGAATACCCAAATTCAATCGTTGTTTGGACTACAGCTCTATATCGAAAAAGGGTTAAGAATAAATAACCTTGTTCGTGTGATTCAAGTCCATTATTCTTGGTTTTTTTTTCATCGCTTTCTATTTAATGATAAGCTTGTTCTGCAGTTCAAATATAAAAATATACAAATTTCCCCATCCATTCAGAAGACGTGGAAAGACGTAGGCAAGACACGGAATGCTTCTCAGGTGGCAGGCAGCCAAACTTTCAAAATTTCCCCCATAATGGGACGGGGATACCCCAATGTCATTCTTCCCCTAGCCTTTGATCAAGGCCTCATGGCTTAATGTTTTCCCCCGCCAGCGCAATACCCCACTAGCGCCTGGAACGAGACTAACTGCGCTAACCCCAGTGACAAAGCAGGCGAGAGTGGGTGAACAGCCAATCTTTCGGTGCGCCAGGAGTGTAGGCATTATAATTAGTCTCTTTTTAGGCGCATGGGATACAACTACTGCTCAGAGGCTTAATGGCGTGAGGGACAACCCACACCCACAATGCCTTGTCAAAAGGCTATTCTTCCCCAGGTACACGGCAGTTGTATCACATAGGCCTACTCCACGGTTCGCCATGCATGAACAACCCAGTGGAAAATATTGAATTCAAACTTTGTTTTCTTTTTCTTCCTTTCGTTATTCATATCTCACTTGCAGAATCCCCATAAAACTGCACCCATGTCACGTTTTATTTTTAGATAGGCCTCAATTACAGTCAATTGGGCTTGGGGTCTTTTTATCTTTGTCCGTCATCTTTCGCTCTCTCAATGTTCATGTCACAATATGTTTTGTTTGCACATATATTTTCGTGCTTTAATTTACACAAGACAGGTGTAGGTTGTAAGCTTATTGTGTCTATGTTTGCATAGTTGCTCGATAATGATAGTGAATGTCATGTTCTGTTTGCCAAACCTGCCATCCGGCCTTTCCCCATTGTCATCCCACACATTATAGTAGATAGGCCCTGTCGCATGAAAAACACATACCTGGGACCAATTGCGGTTATTCCCCACATATTATCGCGTTATAAGATTATTTCGAAAGTGACAGATGTAATGTTTCAACATTAGTCAACAGGAGCAAATAGGGGACTTAAAAGTTCACTGACAAATTCAAAAGTGGATAAACAATGTCGTAATTTTATCATATAGGTTTGCTGTTTCTTGGGTCATGACAAAATTCTACTTAATTTCAGCGATATTACTAAACACTTTTTTTAGTCTATCGGGTTGTTGACAAAATGATTGAAGGGTTACGATTCAAAATGATATGTATTACATGAATTGTTAAATTTCCAGATGTTGAAATTTCTAAATACTATCTTTAGCTGCAGAAGTTCCCTCTGTTCCGTGGGTAAGATTTTTACCCAAATTAAAATAATCGTTTTATTCCGAGTTTCTCACAAAACTGGTACCACTACGTACGAGGTGTCATCGTAAGGTTGATAGTTGTAAAGGTATGGTTGTTTTAAAGGCATTAAGGTAGCTACCCCATACCCTCCCTCCTTACCTTGCTATGCCTCCTATAGTTCCCACAGATCTTTACCATAAACTTAGCTTCTAAGTGAGTGTGTCAGATGTCATTTGCAGTAGCAAACTATAGCAACTTTTCTCACTTGATTTGAGGTTATGGATTGTTGATCAAACCATGCATTTGGTTTTTCGGTTGAGAACTTTAAGCATTCCAAGGCTTTACATAATCGCCAGCAGGCATGTCGTTTTATTATTAGGATGGAATCTTTCACCTGAAGGAACCTATCCATGTGGACCTGGTCTAGTTTCCAACTCCAAGCATGTGTGACGATTGGGTCGCGGAAACGGGGCCTTGTCTTGATGCACGTGTACTGTCAACATGTAAAGTAGAGTACTGATGACGTCAAACTGATTCAGATATATGTGGAGAAAATAGTTTAATCATAACCCATAGCAAATAGAACTTCCCTAACAACCTAAACCAGGGGTGAAAAGCTGCATCTGGTCCCATCATGGTCCACAGATATTTCTGTACCAGAGTGATTGCGCTTTGGTACTCTATTACGGGATTGGGAGATGGCATAGTAGGGCTGGGTAGTCCGAGTGACGTCATTATTACAGGACTGGTAGATGAAGTAGTGAGGCTTGGATGGTCCGAGTGATGTCATTAGTCCAAAGGGTCAGTGGTCGCGCGGGTGGATAGTCCGAAAAGAGCAATACCTCTCTCAAGCTAGATCATTGAAGTGTGGCAGTGAGACCATTGACCTTTTGATCTGAAAACTGTGAGAACCTCATGATCATGAAATAAGTTAATAATCTAGAAATTATGGGAACCTAGATTTAAGTTTAGCCTTCTTCTAATCCCTCTTGAATACTTTGTATGAGTTGCGCATGTTAAACAAAAAATAACGTAATAGATGGATCACGTAATAGATAAAATGAATCAATAAACGATGGGCTGTTATTTCTGAGCAAGGTGTTATTGTTTATATGATTGAATAAGTAGGCATATATGTCAGCTAAAGTGATTATATAATAATAATACCGGTCATAATATCCAGATATAAGTCATCGTATGCCAGTCTCAAAACCACTCAGATTGCATCGTGTATTTTTGATAAATGCAGATTTGCAACTTCAAATAATGCTTTGATGTAGGTTAGAACTATAGTAAGTGAATGTACTTTAGATGAGCTCGATCAACTGTGATTATATGGGATTGGCCTGGTTCTTATTTTTTTTTTTTTTTTTTTTTTTTGGAAGAGTCGGTCATGAAAAATCAGATCAGAATTAAAGAAAAATGTTTCTTCTTTTCTTAGGGTTCGCTGGTCAATAAGGTTGGGTCACATATTTCAACAAATACAAAAACCCTTTCACATTCTAATTTTATTTTGGGTAAAAAAAAAATCTGTTTCTGTACGGGATATCTCTAAATGTATTCAGATGGCTTTCGTTTGAAATGGTTTAAAAAAAAAATTAAAATGTTTCAGAAGGAATTGTTTGTGGGCCTAAATTGGTAAACAGTACTTCAACAAAGCGGATGTTTAATCTTAAATCTTATAAAAATCTGAGTGCCTTTCTGTTGAAACTGTGGAAATTTCAGGTTTTTATGATAAAGCCCAAGTAGAGTTTTGGTTGATCGAACAATTTTGTTGTCCATCTTTCAGAAAGTATTCTATATCCCCCCCCCCCTTAAGACTTCAAAAACAACATCAAACCCACTGAAAATGGTATATAGTGATGAATTATGATGTTTAAACTATAGGAGAATATCTAAATATGGGAAATGTCGGGGGTTCCCCTGACATTTTACATTTTTAGTATTTTTTTTCAAAAATGGGAGAGTTTCAGAGCAAGCAATTTCAGGGCAATTTGTAGGCCTGTCTAAAAACACATAATTACAAAGAATTTCGTTTTTTACCATTTACCAAAACTATACCTTGGCTTTAAAGTTAGCCATACCCTTGAATCAGCTTAAAGGTCTGTCTAAACAAAATGTGTAGTAAGGTCAAATTATCAGGTCACTTCACATGGATGTTATGGATGAGTTCTAAAACTGCCATTGACAAGTCAAGCGTCACTTGTATCTACAGGCAGACATATTT
>JZLH01S0176651.1:4343-15684 GCA_001188425.1 Eucidaris tribuloides | reverse complement strand
CCGTCACGTGAGAGTAAATCTTCGCCTCAGGTAATTCACCCAGAGTTTCTCGAGGCATCACTATTTCTGCAACTTGCAAGCTATACAGGCTAGGAGAAATGTTGGAGGACAAAGTATTGCTAGCACTAGAGTGATTTTAGCTCCAATAGGGCCCAGTTGCAAAGCCATAGAGGGATCCAAAGTCAAATCCCCAGAAAATATGTGCGTTTGGCATATTAAAGGTGAAAAAGAAAATAAAGCGTCATTATATCACACGTGTATACTCCCAATTCCCATAGATGAATCCATCTCGATTGTAGAAGAAGAGTACATCAATCAATCAAACAATCAATCAATCAAGAGATTAAAGGTTAGTGACATGATTGGGAACACTTGAAAATGCCTCAAGAACCAAATGAGTTGAAATATATACCAACTATACATTAGCAGGAGTGGATCTCCCACCTGGGAGGATTTGTCTGTAATTTGTTTACTTTAGGAGAATCAAGCATAAACATAGAAGTATCTTATTTTTTTCCGGGGACGATAAAATAAGCCCCATAGAGAGCCACACAGCAGGTTTCCGTGCTACGAGTGTTATTGACATTGTTTATTTTAGAATGAGTCACGTTTGACTCCAAGATTTTCACAGGAGAATCCTTGCATAGTTTACTTGATTCTAGAGTAGTTTCAGCCCATGTTGAGGACTCCCCCCAATCATGTCATTTACCTTTAATAAATAAATGGAAATAAAGAAATGAAAGATGCGAGAAAAGAGCCGAGTGGATGGTGGAACAACACTATATGAGTCAACCTGACTTGGATTTTGGTCAAACTTGACCCGGAATATGGTTAAAATTGACCCTTTTCTGGGTGTGCCCCCAACGGATCCTTTCTCCGAGTCAGACTGACCCGGAATTTTTAAGAGTGAAGTGGAAAGTTGTGTGACGAGGTGCAAACGGTGAAAATTTTCTGGAACAGGATGAATGTAAGTGGAGGTGCGAAGCAGCAGCGAAAATGAGGGCAAGATTTGGATGAATGACACGTAGGGAATGTGGAGGGTTGTTATATGGCAAAAGATTTCTTTATAGGAGTTGCGTGAGATCAGCGATGTTGTATGGGAGTGAGACATGGTATTTGAGTGAAAATTTGATGGGGATTCTGAGAACTAATGAGAGACCGATGTGTGGTGCAGCTGATGGACAGGAAGAAGACTGAAGGCGATGCAGATGTTGGGTTTGGAAGAAGAAGTGGTTGATCAGTTTGCAAAGGCGAATGGAGTACATTGGTATATGGACAAGTGTTGAGGAGCGATGAGGATCAGGGCGTTTGAGTGCACGTGGATGGTCTGAAAGTGAGGGGCGACCAAAGAATTAGACCTAATTTGTAAGAGGCAAGTGGTGTAGGGGAGTGGGGGTTGGGTTGAAGGAGGAGATACACCGAATCGAGCGAAGTATAGGGAGGGGTATAAGAGCAATTGCTGTGAGAGAGAGGTGAATCCGGCCACGACCATAACGGGGATAAATCAATCAATTAATCAATCGATGACAGAAACCGGTTGAAAAAGTTATGGTTTTGTTAGTCGTTGATTTATTCATAATTACAAATAATGTAAATATCTTATTGCGTTCTTAAAACACCACAGTCCGTTCTACCAGAAGTTCACCCACGCCTACGCCATCCCCATCGTGGGCTCGGATCGCGTGTCCGATGAGGCGATTATCAGGGCGTGCTATGTGGTTCGTCTTATGCTGGCCGACCGGAGGGATCTCCGACAAATCATGTACCAGAAGTTCGCCCGGGTCGGGACTCCAGCCGAGACGAACACACGCTGAACATTCCTGAACATTCTCACTTGCCGGAGACTTACAACGATCGAATACGATCACTTGGAGGTACTGTATAGTCTTGTTAATAGTCCGTTCGTTCGTTAGTTAGTTAGTTAGTTAATTAATTAATTAGTTAGACAGATCTTTTACGAGAAGTTCGCCCGGGTCTTGATCCTGGGCGAGAACGAACACACGCTGAACATTCCCGAACACTCGCACTTTGGCGGAGACATACAACGATCGAATACGATCACTGGGAGGTACAAATTCACCAGTTAGTTTAATTAATTAGTAGTAATATGATTTGTATTTGTAGTTAGTTAGTTGGTTAATTGTAAATTAGTTAGTTGGTTGGTTTGTTTAGTCAGTCAGTTATTAGTTGGTTAGTTTATTTAGTCATTCAGTTAATTACTTAGTTTAGATATAGCTAGATAGTTACTTACTTACTCACTTACTTACTTACTTACTTACTTACTTACTTACTTACTTACTTACTTACTTATTTACTTGATTAGTAATTTAGTAAGCTAGTTAGTTCACCATTTGAGCCGCGAGCTATATTGCGATCGTCTTTCGTCGTCGTGTGGCCTGCGTCGCCTGTTTTCACATGTTCATCCTTTCCTTTAAAACTCATGATTGGATTTAGACCAAACTTGGTAGGAATAATCCTTAGGGGAAAGGAATGCAGGGTTCATCAAATGGTACACCTGCCCCCCCCCCCCCCTTCGGCCTTCGGTTCCGAACGGGCGAGTGCCCACCAAGGTCCAAACCCCACTGTAATTTAACATCTTCTCTAGATCCACATGTACTAGTAGTCTAGCCAATCCATGGGGGAAATCACATTGCGATCTTTTTTATATAAAAAAATGGACCATTGTTCAGAATTTAACTTTACTTCTCAGAATCATCTATATGGCAAGGGGATGTAAAGTTTTTCCTTTGGCCCCATACGTGCCTAAATATCGGGCTCTAATGGCCAAAACTATGTAGTACTGCATTCTCTACGGACACCACAGAGAGGTTTCGTGACCTCAGGTAAGCATCATGCCCCCCCCCCCGAACATGTCATTGCGCCAGTCTCTACCTAAACTCGCATTCTTTAGTGTACAGATCTTAGTCTTGTTTCAGACCTTCCCTTTCAGCCAACGACACATTAATCCAGGGTTGGGGTCAATTTGGCAAACGTCGAATCGTGGGATTTGAACCCAGGTCTTACTGATCTACAATCCATCAAAATTATGCTACATCTTTGTCAAATTAAACTGACGGAGTGGCTCTTAAACATATGAGTATATACACATTAAAAAATTAAGGTGCACAAAATTATAACAATATTAGCATCCTATAGGGTGTAAGTTTGACTCCTGAGAGGTGTACAGTGTAATTCTGCGCCCTCAAGGGTGCGGAATGGGGAATTGGAAGGGTGCTGCTGCTATTGTAACATTTCTACACCCCAACTGCACCTTAATTTCTTAGTGTTAGCAATTGTCATGAATATGATTTTGTTAACATTTTCATATCTGTTTTCTCCAACCCGTGCAACATTAGGCACCCTGCACATACCGCTGACCTCTGCGGCCGAAGAGAATCTCCTGTGTCGCGAGGACGATCCCTGGTTTAACGAGGACACGCTGGTCCACTCCTTCGCCCAGTCCATCCTCAAGATCGGTCTGAGCCATGACCAACCGTTCCAGCGGAGCGCCAGCGAAGTCTACTACAGCGCCCGCAAGCGGGGACTGTGGGCTGACACGCGCAGCGATGACACCATCGAGCAGTACTGGGCGGACGGCGTGCAGAGTTACTTCAGCGTCCAGGCCCCCGTCCAGCGAGGGGTTCATAACGGGGTGGACACCCGAGAAATGTTGGAGCGCTACGACCCGGGTCTGTTCAAACTCATAAAGGAAGTGTTCCCGTGTATGAACAGAATGATCGATAGGTGCGATACAAGAGGCAAGTTTGATTATAATGCAGTTCATCGAATGTATCACCTAGATTATGCCTATACCCCGGGCCTATACACCCCTTTGATGAAGCCAGTAGCCATGTTGAAAGTTTTCTCAAGAAAATACTGTTTTTGAAATTGAAGAAGCTGTGGAATAAAAATTGGCTGAAGTAAATGGTTCATCAAAATATGACCCTGCAAAACATTTCAGGGGAAAATCTAAAAGTTTTGAAAAAATTCTGCAGCAATTGTGCTCTTTATTTTGTTCTCTTTCTTTCTTTCTTTCTTTCTTTCTTCTTTCCGTTCTTTCTTGTATCTTTATTTTTTTTTTCGTTTCTTCTATAGATTTCAATTTTCTTTCCATTCTTTAGAAAAATAATTAACGATACGGTTTCAGGTTTGACCATATATGTTACCTGCATTTAACTCCCTCTTGGATAAATAATAATCACATTATTTCAAGTGTATTGATTGAGATATCTTTTCCTATATAAACTGACTTCTCATAATCATAATTATCTTCAAGTTCAATAAATATTGCCGGGAAATACTGTATTTTAATTAAACGTGTCCGCCAGATAAGTTACGTCATACATTATGTAACTTAATTATCTGCTTATACGATTTGCGCGTCATTCCTTCCTTTTTCTTTCCTTGTTCTTTCTTTCTATTTTCCTTCCTTCCTTCCTTCCTCCCTTCCTTTATTTCTTTCTTTTTCCTTCCTTCCTTCATTTCTTTCTTTTTTCCCTCCTTCCTTTATTTCTTTCTTCTGTTTTGTCGAAAAACTCATGAGTTAGTTGATAGAGATCAAGATATTAAAAGAAACCCGGAAAGAAACAAATCAAACAAACAATCAAAGAGTGAAAAGGTGATTCGTATTTGGTGGTTAAAAAATGTTGAAGTGCATTTTGTTGTGTTTGAAACAATATGGAAATTAATCGATATTAATTAAGTACATTTTTTATGATTTGTTTTACATGCGCGCTTTGAAACAGTTGTAATAGGCGTCTTAAATGTGTAATTAATTATTAACATTTATTATAATTGTTTGTAATGCTGTAGTCCAGTAGGTATCTGTTGTTTTCTGATTTAATAGGTAAATTATAGAAGAGTTTTACTTTTGTTCTGTTACGGTGGTCTGTATGAATAAATGTTGTTCTTAGTTTGTTAAGTACAAAACAAAATGAATAATTAGAGGGATAAACCAAAATAAACAATAACAAATTTACACATGGCTTGCTAACCTATAACGATGATTATTAGGGCTATTCATTTCTCTATTTGGAAAGATAGAGTATTCACTTGATAAAAACAATAAACAAACGAGTTATTTCCTAAGTAGCTAATTCGTTTAGTTATATAGTTAAACGTTAGTTCGTTAGTCAGTCAGTCAGTTAGTTAGTTAGTTAGTTAGTTAGTTAGTTAGTTAGTCAGTTAGTTAGTTAGTTAATGAATAGATTGTCTGCCAGTTTGGTCTATATTTATATTTCAGTTAATGTTGTGAAAAGATAGGTATTATGTCATTCAGCTACAGTTATGTTGTATTCTCTTGAATTTATAATAATCGAATATAGTAGAATTATGTGTGTGTTCAAAAATTGTTTTTTTTTTTTTTGTTAGGTATGTCGGAATTGCAACACATTTTCTCGAACTGCATCGAGAGCGAACCTGTAGGTAAGTGACGCTTGATTGTTTTTGTTGTTGTTGTTGTTTTTGTAGAGATACGTGTGTTGCGGCACAAATTGTCGCCACGTCACAAATTGTCGCCGGCGACAATCTGTGACGCGGCGACAATTTGTGCCGTCAGGTTTTGAGCAAATCGGCACAGATTGTCGCCGGCGACAATTTGTGCCGCTCTTGCTGATCCTATTTTTTTGCCTCACTGGCGACAATTTGTGCCACGAAAAAAAACCTAGCGGCACAGATTGTCGCCACCGTCACAAATTGTCGCCAACACTAAATATGTGTGTGTCTGATTGTATGTCTGTTCGTGTGTGTATCTGTGTGGCTTGTGTGTTTAATTGTGTGTCTGCTTGTGTCTGTGTGTCTACGTGTGTATGTGTCTGCTTGTGTGTCTGTATGTGTCTGTGTCTGTATATGTCTGTGTGTAGCTGTGTGTCTGTATTTGTCTGTGTGTTTGTCTTAGTGTGAGTCTGTGTGTCTGTTTGCATGTCTGTGTGTTTTTGTGTGTGCGTCTATGTGTTCGTCTGTGTGTTTGTCTGTGTCTAAATGTGTCTGTTCGTGTGTTCATATGTGTCTTTACATTTGTATGTGTCTGTGTGTGTATGTGTCTGTATGGATCTGCATGTGTCTGTTGTCTGCTTGTGTGTCTGTGTGTTGTGTGTTTGTCTGTATCTGTCTGTATGTATGTCTGTGTGTTTGGGTGTGTCTGAATGGGTCTGTTCATATGTCTGTATGTGTCTGTGTGTGTCTATGTCTGCATGTGTCTAGTTTGTATGTGTCTGTTGTCTCTTTGTGTGTGTGTCTGTGTGTTTGTATATGTGTTTGTGTGTCTGTATGTTTGTCTGTGTATCTAATTGTGTGTCTGTTTGTGTCGGTATGTCTGTGTGGGTATGTGCCTGTGTGTGTATGTATGCATCTATGTATATGTGCCTGTGTGTCTGTGTGTGTATGTTTGTATGTCTGTGTGTATGAACGTGTCTATTTGTGTCTTTGCATGTGTCTGTCCGTATGTATGTGTCTGTGTGTGTCTATGTGTCTGTATGTGTCTGCTGTCTGGGTGACTGTGATTTGTGTGTTTGTGTGTTTGTCTGTATGTCTGAATGTGTCTGTTAGTGTGTCTGTCTGTATGTATCTGCGTCTGTATGTGTCTGTGTGTCTATGTGTGTTTTTGTCTGTTATCTGTTTGTGTGTCTGTGTGTTGTGTGTTTGTCTATGTGTATGTGTGTCTGTTTGTATGTCTGTGTGTTTTGTATGTCTGAATGTGTCTGTTCATGTGTCTGTCTGTATGTGTCTGCGTCTGTATGTGTCTGTGTGTGGCTATGTGTCTTTTTGTGTCTGTTATGTGTTGTGTGTTTGTCTGTATGTATCTGTGTGTCATTTGTATGTCTGTGTGTTTGTGTATGTCTGAATGTGTCTGTTCGTGTGTCTGTCTGTATGTGTCTGCGTCTGTATGTGTCTGTGTGTGTCTATGTGTCTTTTTGTGTCTGTTATCTGTTTATGTGTCTGTGTGTTGTGTGTATGTCTGTATAAGTATGTGTATCTGTTTGTATGTCTGTGTGTTTGTGTGTGTCTGTGTGTTTGTCTATGTGTTTGTGTGTCTGTATGTTTCTCTTTGTCTGTAAGTGTCTGTTTGTGTGTCTGTATGTATCTGTTATGTTTGTGTGTCTTATGTGTCTGTGTGTCTGGGTGTGTGTGTCTGTCTGTCTGTATGTGCCTGTTTGTGGGTCTGCGTGTTTGTATGTATGTCTAATTGTGTGTCTGTGTCTGTGTGTATGTGTGCATCTATGTATGAGCCTGTGTGTCTGTGTGTATGTGTGCATCTATGTATGAGCCTGTGTGTCTGTGTGTATGTGTGCATCTATGTATGAGCCTGTGTGTCTGTGTGTATGTGTGCATCTATGTATGAGCCTGTGTGTCTGTGTGTATGTTTGTATGTCTGTGTGTTTGTGTGTGCATCTGTATATGTCTGTATGTGTCTGTGTGTGTCTATGTGTCTGTATGTGTCTAGTCTTTATGTGTCTGTATATGTGCATGCCTCTGTTTGTCTGTGTGTTTGTCTCTGTGTCTGACTGTGTGTCTCTGTGTGTCTGTATGTGTCTTTGTGTTTGCCTGGGTGTCTGTTTTTGTGTCTGCATGTGTTTGTCTTTGTCTGTGTGTTTCTGTGTGTGTGTCTCTGTGTGTCTCTATGTGTCTTGTTTGTAGTGTGTGGTTGTGGGTATGCGTTTATGCGTATATGGAGTTTGTGTATCTCTCTGTGTGTATAGGTGTGTCTGTGTGTGTGTGTGTGTATATATATATATATATATATATATCCGTCTATTTGAATGCACGTGCCTGTGTCTGAAAGTGTATGTTTGTTTGTGTGTTTTCTGTGTCTGTGAGTATGGATGTGTGTTTGTGTCTCTGTATGTGTCTGTGTGTTTTTCTTTGCACATGTCAGTGTGTATGTGTGCATCTCTGTGTATGTGCATGATTGTATGTCTGTGTGTGCCTTTATGCGTGCGTATGGCTGTGTTTATCTGTTTTTTTGTTTGTGTGTGTAAGTTGGTAGCTGGTGTGGTGTCGGAAAGAGGATGTACAAGTTTATGGTGTGTATTTGGATATCTGTGTCTGTGTTAGCCTGTATGCACATACACACATACATACATACAAACAGACACACAGACTCACACACAAATACAGACATATATTGACACACATGTAGACACACAGACACACAGACACATACCGTACACACACAAACAAAAACAGACATACAGATGCATACACACACAATCAAAAACAGACACACATACAGACACAAATAGACAAACAAACAGACCACAGATACATACACACACTGACATACAGACACATAGACACACAGACACATACACAGACACACAAACAGACACATACAGACACACAGACAAATACACATACACATACAGACACACAAACAGAAACAAACAAACAGACAGACACACAAACACACATACACTCAAACAGACACACACTCAAACACACCAATAAAGGCACACACATACAGACAGGTGCACAGACACACAAACACATACAGACATACAGACACACAGACAAACATACAAACATACAGACCCATATTGACACACAGACACTTGCAGACAGACACACACTGACAAACATACAGACACATATAGACACACAAACAGACACATACATACACACAGACACACACTAACAAACGTACAGACACATATAGACACACAAACAGACACATACAAACGCACAGACACATACAGACACACACATACATACACAGACAAACATACAGACACATATAGACACACAAACAGACACACACATACACCTACAAACACACAAACACATGGTGACATACACCCACATACCCACAAACAATTAAATGTGATTTGATCATGGACTAGGCGACATTTGTGACGTCAACTCCGGGACACAATACTTGTCGCCGCCGAACGTACTGCTGACGGTGGGGACATTTGTGCCGTCAGGTTTTCTCCATAATCAGTCACAAATATAGTCGCCGGAGAACAATTTGTGACGCGGCGACATACTTTGTCGCAACATACGTGCAAAGCATAATGATATAATACCGTGTATTATGAAGCCTCATAACGTTAACATATATTGGATTGTCAGCCCTCGTTGTATACTTTTTAACATCGATATTATTTTGTAATCCCGTTGTTATATAGCACAGTATTAACAGTAATACCGTGGCAGGGTCTCTACGCGAATTGAAAATAGAAAAAAGGAAGACATTAAGAGGAGAAGAAAAAAAAAGCTGCAGAGGTCAAACATTCTGATGACTAATTACTATAGATCTTTAAAAGTTTAGGTTTTAAGTGATGAATTAAACTTTTCCACTGTGTCTGCATGCTTGTTATGACATGGGATGTGGTTTGTTGTATTTAGAATGCGAATCACCTTATTATTCTCTCTTTGCATTTTCCATTCCACGCTTTTCAGAAACCACCACTGAGGCACCAGTAACTGAGGCGGAAAATACTGAAAACGGTAAGTCACTTTATTTCTCACCACATTCTTATTTCTGTGGTGTCGTATTTAACTCCGCAAGTGTTTATTTTGACTAGGAACTGGCGCCAGCTAAAAGTTGGCACTTGCCGAATGAAAAAAAAGTCATAGAAAAACTCCGAGTTGAACATTCCGGGTAATTTTCCTAGTCATTTTCCCCCGAGTCAATATGAAAAATGTATTTAGCGTTGATACTGAACTTTGTCAACTTGTCATGCAAATACCGGTAAAACAAGTCATCTAGAACCGAGCCAGAATCACTCAGAAAGAGATCATTAGGGCATGAATGGGAATGGGGAAAAATGACTCGGGGGAAGAAGTCACAATATTACTTAGCAAAAAATTTGATAAGAGTGTAGATTTACTGCATTTCTTATTCCTACGCCATTCATTCGTGTGAATCTTCTACCTGACTACCAAAATGTTTGCACTTACATATGTATGTCAGTGAGTTTGTACGTGTGTGTTTGGTGGTGTGTGCACTTGTACATATAATCATAATGTTCACAATGTATATCGGTGTGTACGATATTGGATTCAATGTGAGAAGCACCTTGTTATGGTAACACATTGTTCGATTTCATTAAACATGGTTGTGAATTTCCAGCAGGCTGTCACAGCTAATTGAAATAAAGTCAGTTATATTTATACCAATATATATATATATATATTTTAGCTTGTGTGTTGATTTGATTTGATTTGATTTGATTTGATTTGAGTTTATTTGAATTGATGTGAATTGATTCAATGTTTCTATACTCTCTTGCAACTGAGACTCAGAATTTATACAACATAAACTTGAATTTTGTTTGAAAAAGAATTGTCATTTCATTAAATAATTCGAAAGAAATTGTCACAGCCTCTTATATTCTAAACAGACCTTATGTGTTTGTGTGTGTAAGTGTGTGTGTTTGTGAGTGTGTGTATGTGCATTTGTGTATGTGTGTGTGGTGGGGGGTATTGGTGTGTGTGTGTGTGTGTGTGTGTGTGTGGTGGGTGGTGGTGTGTGTGTGTGTGTGTGTGTGTGTGTGTGTGTGTGTGTGTGTGTGTGTGTGTGTGTGTGTGTGTGTGTGTGTGTGTGTTGTGTGTGTGGTGGTGGTGTGTGTGTGTGTGTGTTGTGTGTGTGTGTGTGTGTGTGTGTGTGTGTGTGTGTGTGTGTGTGTGTGTGTGTGTGTGTGTGTGTGTGTGTGTGTGTGTGTGTCGTGTGTGTGGTGGTGGTGTGTGTGTGTGTGTGTGTGTGTGTGTGTGTGTGTGTGTGTGTGTGTGTGTGTGTGTGTGTGTGTGTGTGTGTGTGTGTGTGTGTGTGTGTGTGTGTGTGTGTGTGTGTGTGGTGGTAGTAGTGTAGTGTGTGTGTGTGTGTGTGTGTGTGTGTGTGTGTGTGTGTGTGTGTGTGTGTGTGTGTGTGTATGTGTATGTGTCGTGCACCTAGAAATTATTTCCACAATCAATAACAGTAAAACTCGCTAAGAGCGGCACTAGAATATAATTCTGAAAAATAATTCAACGGTTGTAAAATATTTTTGTCCAGAATGTGTTGATAAGAATTCAGACTGCCCGCCGTGGGCGGAGAGGGGAGAATGCACGGCCAACCGGCGGTGGATGAGGAAAAACTGCCCCTTCAGCTGTGGCGTCTGTACGGGTGAAGAACCCGAGCAAGAACCAGAGGAAGAGGAGCCACCTCCACCAGAATCAACGAGCAATCCAGATCCAGGTATTTTAATCAGTTATAGGTTCTTGTAAATCAGTGGCAAACGGTAAAGGCTAATTATGTCTGCGTCGTCTTCTTAATTCTTTTCATTCTTTTTTCTTCCTCTTCTTCTTCTACTTCCTCTGTTTCTCCTCCTCCTCCTCCTCCTCCTTCTTCTTCTTCTTCGTC
>JZLH01S0176647.1:6556-16996 GCA_001188425.1 Eucidaris tribuloides | reverse complement strand
AGCGCTTTTTTGGGCAGAATTGTGCAAATTGTGATACAAGCACCAAATTTGGCATGGGAGTTTCTAAGGGTCTACTAAGCAAATCTATCCGACGTGCCATTTGAAAATCCAGGATGGCCGCCAATATGAGCTTTCGGAGCCTATTTTCCTATAGAAAGGCATGTACTTATCCAAATTATATGATCTTGGTGTCTATTTATATGTTTTACAGGTTGCTGAATTTCATTTCTGCAGCTTTGAATAGCCTTATTGCACCATAAATGGCAAAAAAGTATATGACGGCCATTTTCCAAGATGGCCGCCAAAATAGCTATTGGAGCCTATTTGCCTATAGGAAACCATGTACTTCTCCAAATTATGTGATCTTGGTGTCCATTTATATGTTTTACAGGTTGCTGAATTTATTTTTGCAGCTCTCAATAGCCTCAGTGTACCATAAATGGCCAAAACGTATATGACGCCCATGTTCCAAGATGGACGCCAAGATGAGCTTTTGAAGCCTTATTTCAAAATAGAATGCCATGTACTTATCCAAATTATATGATCTTGATATACATGTTTCACAGGTTGATGAAGTTCGATTTTTGCAGCTTTCAATAGCCTTATCGTACCGTTAATGACCAAACAAATATATGGCCTCCATTTTCCATTATGGCTGCCAAAATGAGCATTTGGAGCTTAGTTTCCTATAGAAAACCGTGTACTTATCCAAATCATATGATCTTGGTGTTTATTTGGACATTGGGTATCAACTACATTCATCTCTTTTAACTCTATGATTCTGGACAAAAAGCATTAAAATACCTGAAAACTAAAAAGACACACTTATCCATTGGATTAGATGCCTGACAATCCTGTTGAGATTTACAATAAATGCACCCTGTCACAAGTTTAATCAATCTTCAGTCAACAAATTAATGTACCATGTAAAATATAATATTTCAAGAGAACATACTGTATTAAGGTATATTTACACTTCAATTTTATAATCATGAATGAAAACAACAATGTACACTGAAACAAATCAATGACATATTTCTCAAAACAGCAATAAAAAAGAAACACTCAAAAGGATTGGATGGGGTCTACTGTTCATGTGAATAGCGTGCTGCAGCCTGTAATATGTACTTCATGGGCAAGTATCTGTAACTTTTTAATCTGTATTAATACAAATTTTAATGAAGATGAGGATAATGATGATGAATATGATGATGATGATAACAATAACAATAATGACAAAGAAACATTTCTGTATACCATATAACCCCTAGGCATATAATTGCACGTTTCTAAGCGCTAAGCTCCAATTTACACTTTAATATGCACTTCATCCTTCTTCTTCCCCTACCCCTCTATTTTTCCTATCAAGTAAGGCTGTCCAGACCATCTCGAAGTTCATTGCCCCAAATCTCATTTTTAAAAATAATAATCCCCCTTACCATATTCTTTTTCGAACAACTCCAGCAATGGAGAACATAGTCCATGATTCACATCCTTACATAACCACGAAATTTATATAACCGGTCATAACCCTAATCCTTATTCTATTGCTTAATATTCCGTTCCTTGGAATGTAGATTAACTTAACTTTGAGAAAACGCATTCTGCCATGGCGATGATTTTTCTTACTTGTCTATCCACCTAGCATCTTCACTGATTCTGACCCCAGCCCAAGTACTTGAAGGAAGAAACCTGCCTTTGAATTTGATCTTCTACTAGCATCACACATTTAAAGGACTTTCCTTCTTTGAAATCATTATCTCTCTGAAGTTGATAATTAACCCTTTTCTCTCACTTTCCACAACCAGTACCGCAGGAGGCCTCTAAAGATTAATCTCTCTTGTATCTTCCAAAAAGCACTGGGTCATCAGCACATCTAATGTTTGTTATATTGTATCCTCCAACATGAGCATTCCTGGCTTCAGCGTCTTTAACAAAGCTGAGCTTTTCTGTTCCAAATTCAGGTGTTTTTCTTTGTCTTGCTCTCAGCCGAAGAATAATAATTGTAACCTGAATCATGCGACAGATCGTTCAGTGATGTCCACAGTCACGTTAGTCAACAGCGTCTGATTTCTTGAGAAAAGCAATGGAGATAAATCTACTCAAATCCTTTGGAAATTCCCCATCTTTATATATATTCGTTATGACGTTGATTGATTATAGAAGCTTTGATCCATGAAAACTACCAAGAGAATCAATATACAAAGCTGCTCAATGATGGGAAGTTGCTTGGCAAACTGAGTGCTGGAGATGTGCCAGCCCAGGAACATATGCCATATTTAATAATGGATGTCCAGAAGATGCTGTACCACCATCAACTCTTTAGTTCCTTGGCATGGAACAGATATCAAGTCACAACTACAGCATATTGTATCCAAGACAAATCTTGCTATAACCCTTTTACTACATTCCAACTGATTTTGGCAAAGACAAGGCAAAATGCCAAGTCCATGGGCATCCCAAGTACCAAGAAACGTCATTTGCTATGTCGGAAGGGTTGTCTGTATTTGCCAAAACAAGGGAGAGAAAGCTCATTGATATATACTCCATGAGAGTGGAATCAGCAACTTGTATGATTATCTGCCCACCAGTGTGAAAAATGTGATTAAGACCAGATGAGGAATGAAGGGTTATCAAAATCAGGGGAGATTCCAGGGTAAAGAAGTCCTGAACTACGTGAAGTATTTGTGCCAATGTCATACCAGTGTTCATTACTGAAAACTCCGCTCCTCCAGCTGTCTCTTGTTCAATATAATCGGCAACCCGCTCAATCCAGTCGCACACGAACAAAGATTATACCTGGCTGGAAGAGGTGTCCGTGTGTAGATGATAGTCTGAGTACCCTATCATGCAACACACTAAAGAGAAGACAACTTTTTGAGCATTGCATTACTGCTACATGTAATCAGATACCAGCCTCATTCTGTCGCAACCATTCAACGTACTATGTAAGATTTTCAATACATTCACTTTCTTAATCCCAGATCTAACACCAGTCATAACAGCCAATAAACCACTGTTTGCAATGCCAAATAAATGCAACGCAGTGGCCCTGGTGATATTATAGTTAAAAGTTGGAGACGTGGATGACATTTTTATAGGGTGCATTTACCTTTAGGCTACTGATTGACAGCTCACATTTACATGGACCCAAGACTTAGATATTACAGGCATAGTATAATGGATCGATTGTGTCCTAGTTTCTATTCAGAAAGAAACTACATGTATTTATATGCTATCAGTGTACAATGTTCTCATGCAGAATTATAAAATCGAAGTTCACTTTGTCATAGATCCCAAGTAGAGATATCTCAGCATAGACTCCAACGTATTAACTGCATTCTTTCAGTGTTTAAGTGTTTATGTTTTAGAGTGATATCATTTATTTCTCAAGTTCAGTATTCATGCTTGTTGACGTCCAGAATTGTTAAGTTGAAAGAGTTT
This sequence comes from Eucidaris tribuloides, assembly GCA_001188425.1. Lineage (NCBI taxonomy): Eukaryota > Metazoa > Echinodermata > Echinoidea > Cidaroida > Cidaridae > Eucidaris > Eucidaris tribuloides. The sequence goes on along the minus strand of JZLH01S0176647.1, from coordinate 13,552 downwards.
ATATATAGCCCAATACAATATGTTCACCTGATTAAAAGGGCTCATTAAACGTTTTTACTGTAAAACTGATGTGTTTTTTTAAAATCATTTTATCCAAAATATACATTTTCTGTCCTTTAGTGTTTGATAAGGCTATTGAAAGTTACGAAAAATGAATTCAGCAACGTGTAAAACAAACAAATAAACAAGGTCATATGATCTGGATAAGTTGATGGAAAATAGGCCCCAAAAGCCCATTTCGGCAGCCATCTTGGAAAATGGCCACCATATCATGCTTTTGGCCATTTGGATATTGATACCTGAAAAAAAAAAAGGAATTCAGTAACCTGTAAAACATACAAATGAACACGAAGATCATATGATTTGGATAAGTACATGGTTTTCCGTAGGAAAATAGATCCCATAAGCTATTTTGGCGGCCTCTTGGAAAATGGCCGTCATATACGTTTTTGACCATTTATGGTACAATAAGGCTATTCAAAGCTGCAAAAATTAATTCAGCAACGTGTAAAACATATAAATAGACACCAAGATCATAATGTGGATAAGTACATGCTTTTCTATAGGAAAATAGGCTCCAAGATCTATTTTGGCGGCCATCTTGGAAAATGGCCGTCATGTACGTTTTTTGGCCATTTATGGTACAAAAGGGCTTTTGAAAGCTGCAAAAATGAATCCGGCAACCTGTAAAATATACAATTTAACACCAGGATCATATGATTTGGATAAGTACATGCCTTTCTATAGGAAAATAGGCTCCGAAAGCTCATATTGGCGGCCATCTTGGAAAATGGCCGCCATCTTGGATTTTCAAATGGCACGTCGGATAGATTTGCTTAGTAGACCCTTAGAAACCCTCATGCCAAATTTCGTGCTTGTATCACAATTTTCACTATTTTTCCATTATCCGCCCTACTATCAAGGAGAATCAAGCATGAACATACTAGCATTTTATTCTCTCTAGGCCCGAGAGAAATAAATCACATGAAAGTTGCACTAGGAATATTGACAGGAGTTATTTTACAATGAGTCAAGCTACACTAGGAATATTGACAGGAGTTATTTTAGAATGAGTCAATGTTTGACCACAAGAATTTCACAGCAGAATCTTTGCATAGTTTACTTGATTCTAAAATGCATGTATTTTCATCCCAAGTTGAGGACTACGACAATCATGCCATTTACCTTTAATATGAAAATCGAACATACATTTTCGGTGATAAAGTCTGTTATCAATTAATGGAGTCATATATTCATATAAACACATTGATACAAAACACAAACGTAGATTATGATGTATTATCGATCGTAGAAACCCAACTATCTTTTATCATTTATGCATATATAAAAATTAACCCGATCTTATTTATGTTTAACAAAATTACGCAGAATTTTTTTTTCTGAACTGCTGGATGCATTGGTTTAGAGTCAGGAAAAACATACTTTTTACTAAAGGAATAATTGAAAATGCAATAAATACCTCAAAGTATGTTTTTTTTACGCAAAAGAATTTGTTTTATATAATGTGTGTGTGTGTGAGGTTGTTGGGGTGTGTGTGTGTGTTTGTGAACTTTTTTTTTACGTAGATATGAAACATTTTAACTTACAATATTTTTTTTTGTGATTCGAAGCTGATGAATGTCGAACTCGAGGGCATCATGCGGTACCTCAATAAGTACCACTAGCAACTATACGCTGATATGTAGTGACAAGAACTTTTCCAAAAAAAATTATTTACGTGTGACAGCAATAAAAAATACACGATCAAATATTCACACCCTCACCCTCATACCCAGTACGTTTTTGTTCTTGTCAGTTTTTTTTTTACCCCCACAAAGCTGACGGTATACACCCTTATAAAAACGAACGATCTTAAACAATGGGAATACCATGGTATTGACCAAAATACCATGGTATTTTGGTCAAAACCATGGTATAACCATGGCTCATTTTTGTAAGGGCAGTGCGTCCCAGAAAAAGTTGGAGCGATGTTAGATTTAATACCCGTGGTGTTGAAACTAACTTCGCTCATTTTGCAGGGTATTGTCGGGCTCTCTTGTTTGGTCTTTAGCAACAAGTGTCCGAAGTTACAGTTAGTCCCACCACAATTTTTTGTTCGGTTATCATGTTGTCTAACGTAGATATTAAAACACTAGGTGGTAAAAATCCGCTTAGACCAATTTGGGGGGGGGGGGTTCACGGGCGCGAGGATTTCTCGCACGAACGCACACACACACACACACACACACACACACACACACCAGAACCCTAAAACTGAGTCACCAGTTATTCCGATTCTCAAAACGCCAAATTTCCATTTAATACATTTTATGGTTTATGGGTGGCATAGCCTAGATATAACGTCGCTTCTTTTTCACCCTTGTGGCACCTATTTTACTGAAAATTGCGTTTTATAATGATTTAATAATAAAATATATAAAACATTTAATAATTTTAGGTATGCCATTATAAAACGCCAAAAAGCCGTTTGGCGTGCACTTTTCAACTCTTCAACGCCAAACGATATTTAAAATGCCAAATTTTGTGTTTTGGGCGTTAAAACGCTAAAATGGCAACCTGCCCTAAAACAAAGGCTTATTGCGCAGAAGCGTTGGGCGTATGGTAGACAAAACACGTTTAAAATCATCTTTGACTTATGCTCTTTCAAATGGTACATTAAAGCCTCAGGCTAACAATGACAACAGTTTAAAAAAAAATGTGAGCTACATAATCCTCCATGCTCTAAATTTCTTTGATTAAGGTCTAAAAATGATGCCCTCAAACAATTTTTATTTCAAAATAATGATTTAGTGCTTTAAAAAAGTCAAAATCTACAAGCACTCAAATTGACCAGATTCACCTGCTCATTTCCTCCCATAGACTTACTGTATGTATAGATCCAGGCTATTTTATCCTCCAGCGGAGTGCAAAATTGTTCATTCATGCATATCTTGCCAGTGGCAGCATAACTTTCCAAATTTTTGTATTCTAGGGTGTTTATTTGTCCACTTGAACTCTTCTATGTAGCTCATGTAGCTCAGATATCAAAGTTTGACAATTGTTTTTTTTTTAATTGAAGCTCCACAATGTTAGCCAGTTAAGCATTTGCTACACTTGTTGACCTTGAAACTGGGCACATCAGATAAAGAAAGAGAATAAACAAATGGCGTGCGGAGTGTCTAAGCTAACGAGAGTAGCAAATGGTTTTTGACATTTAATTTTCAAAGTTATGGTACTCAGAAATGCATGAAAAAAATCAGTTTGCTTAATGTATCATTATTGAAAGAGCACAAGTCAAAGTTTATTATGAACATTTTTTTTTCAATCACACCTTCATGCTTCTGCACAGTAAGCCTTTGTTTTAGAGTTCTGTTTTATTCTGGAACGCACTGTACAGGCCATGTAGGTCTCTACCCATAAGATCGCGTAGGCACACACACACACACACACACACACGCGCACGCACACACACCACACACACCAGTCACACGCATACACACATAATGCAGCGCACCACACAAAACACACATACCATACAGCTCCACACACACAACCCACACACACAAACACACACACACACAACACCACACACACACACACACACAGACGTACGCACACGCACGCACAACACAAACACACACATGAACTCTATATACTTAAACTACCGCACAAAACACTACCCTTCGGGGAAATACTCCTCTCTCTTTCCGAAAAAGAATATGAGAACATCGTTAATTATGACTCTTCACATTTTTTTGACAATGGAACATTCTTTCGCTTTTGGACTTGACCTTTTTTTGGGGGGGGGAGGGCTTTAAAAGCAATCTCGTCTGTTGTCGCGCAGAAGGTCCAGGCATTTTGTTCCGCGGTAGAAGGGCCTGTAACAATAATTGTCTCTAACTTGAAAAACAATAGCTATTTTCACATGAAAATTCTAAAGATAGTGTGCTATTTTCGATCCTTCTGTCATCTGTTAAGTGCAAATATACAAATAAGGCAGCTATGTCCGCAAATTACAGAAAATTACTGTTAAGGCTTCTATGGAGGAACGATAATAGGGCCGCTTCTTAGCTGGACTCCGAGGCCTTATTCGTCTTTTGACTCCACATCATAATCAATGTTTTTTAACAAAAAATGATTGACCATCTACCCTTCATTACTCATGACAACCACATAACACAGGCAGGTGCGCAGATCAATTGTGTTTATTCTATCGTTTCCAGGCGACAGGATAGTTCGTCAAACTCTTCCATTTTGAATAAAATGAACTTTTACGATGAAATCATCCTGTATGCAACTGCGGTTTTGAATTGATCCACCATTTCGGTAATGTTTGCAAGACGTATGAATAAATGCTACTTAAAGTTTTTACTCCTTTATGTAAAGTTCAGCGCAATAACTATGGGCAAATATAATAGTCAGATTAGAAGGGGACATAAATGATTTCTTCCATTAAAAGCCTGATCAACAGGTTTTCTATTGTCAGTGGTTTCATTGGTTATTTGAAAATGTCCCGTATGTTATTTCACAAGACCATTAGACTCTGTGGTCAGAGTGCTATTGTTCGGAACATTCACTCAATAGAGATTTCTCGATTTGGAAAGCTTTCACTCGAATAGAAAGGCACTCTCGGTGAAAGGAATCTTTCTTCAGGTTGAGTTTATCAAACAATATAATGGGTAAAAAGTGCGCTGGGGTGTTATTCAATATTGAATGAACATTCTCGTTATATCTATTAATGTATTTCCTGTCTTTTGTGTAAATTGTTTGCGTGCTTGTGCCGGTGTTTGTGTGGTTTTATAAGTACGTAAATAGTCATATTAAAGTCTAGACGCCAAAGTGCATTACACAATCATGTCGTATACTTACAGATGAATAAAGCACGGCTCTCATCTTCTCTCTTCTTTTTCTTTTCTTTCCTTCTCTTCACTTTTTCTCTCTTTCATCTTCTCATCCCTGATCAACCTTTTTGTGTGTGTTCTTGGTCTTCCTCCTCTTCCACTCCTTCAGCATCCCACTTGCTTTCCTCCTCTCCTTTCCCACTTTTGCTGCCTCCTCCTCCTCACATCTTCTTCTTGTTCCTTCTTCCCCCCTCCTCCTCTATCTTCTTCCAGTTTCTCTTTTATATCCGCATTTCTTTGTCATTTTGGTCTACCTCTTCTTTTTGTCTTTTTCATCTCTTTGTTGTTTCTTATTTTGATTTTTCTTCTTCAATTCCTCTATTTTCCAATTTCCCCTTTTACGGCGGTAATCTTCTTCCCTATAAGTTGTTCAGGACCTCCGCACTATGCACCCTTCTTCCCCTTATCACCGAAAAAAAGATGGGTGTTAAATATGCAACACCAAGATGGAATTAAATTTCAAGTGTTCATTTATGGGGTTACAATTACACCCATGGGTGTCACTTCAAAGTCTAAAGGTTTTTAGTTGGTTGATAAGTTCTTGTTATTGCTTGTTGGTGTTAAACTTCAACCAGAAGAATGCGAACTTTCCACTAAACTACTTGATGTTGGAAAAAAACTGTGGAAAAATTTACACCAAAGTAACACCGTTCCAAATTCAATACAGGACCACACCCACAGGTGTTGAAACTATACCAGTCCGGTGTTATATCATTGCAATTAGCACCAGCGGTGTCAAATTAATACCATGCAGTGTTATTGTTGAATTAACACCACCGCAGCGTCAAAAATATCACCAGCTGCAGTGTCAAATTAACACCAAGAAGTGCCATGTGATTACTTTTTTGCACCATCACAGTATAGATTCAACACCTCACGTTGTGGTCCTGAAGTGCAGTTGGGGCGATGTTAGATTTAACACCCGTGGTGTTGAATCTAACATCACTCATTTCGCAGTGTATTGTCGGGCTCCCTTGCGATTGTTCTTTGGAGACAAGTGTCCGAATTTACAGTAAGTCCCACAACAAAGAGATTTCAGGATATCATGCTGTCTAACGTAGATATTAAAACATTGAGTGGTAAAAAAAATCCGCTTAGACCAATGGGGGGTGGGGTGGGAGTTCACGGGCGCGAAGATTTCTCACACGAACGCGCACACACACACACACACACACACACACTCAACTGTGCATAAATACGCGCACATACGCATAGGCGTACAATAATTATTACTACCTCTAGAAACACACTTTGGTAATTCATATTGCGGACAGGCCTTTTAATTTAAAAAAAAGTCCACAATGACTATTAGAAATAAAAGTACAAATTATACTTACCACAGTTTTATTCTGGAAGAAAAAGATTTATTTTTGTCAAAGTTAAAGGAACTTACTCGTGCCTAACTCTTTGTCCGCAAGAAATCTATTAACCTGCTTGACACTAAGAATGAGATATCTCGGGCTAGGGTCTATGGAGAATGCGTGTTATATTGAACTGGAATCGACTTTAACGGGAAATACATAGCATTTTTTTTTTAAGTTGATATACGTATCATTCCATCCTTGTGACAACAATGTTATTTTGACATTTTTAACGCAAAGCCTGAGCAGAAAACATGGAAATTATATTGTTTTTTAAAAGACATTCTTGCAGTCATTCATTTTGGGCCGTTGTTTATAAATATTGCCAAGCACAAGTTGACCGGCATTTAAAAAAAAAAAAATCTGGGTATTAAAGTAATTTTCAACTATGGCTAAACAAAATAAGTTTACGATTTACAATAACTAATAAAAGTCACTACAATTCTACAATTCTTCATTTTATCATTGGGGTTCCTATCACTTTAATATAACTTTTTATGACATTGCTTGAAGTGCCTTGATCTTAAACACTTTTGAAAGTTTGGTCAGAGTGCTGACAATTTTCTGTTATTTTATCAAAATGAGTGTTAAAGGGGCACTTTCTAATTACAGTCATGAGTCACACGTAAATGTATAATGGCATATTAGGCCTAAGCATCATTTTCACCAACTGATAAATTTGCCCAACATCTACACGTGTCTTCTACATTGCTAAATGTTGGCGAAGCGTTAAC
>JZLH01S0176613.1:5999-20083 GCA_001188425.1 Eucidaris tribuloides | reverse complement strand
AAATAAATAAATAAATAAATAAATAAATAAATAAATAAATAAATAAATAGATAAATAAATACTCCACCAATAAAACGCTAGTTTTTGGTAGGCACATATTTAGTTCATTTAAATAAGTTGTACTAATGGAAATGTTGTGTTGCTTTATCTTGTTTCTTATTTATGTTTGCTATCATCCGATGGTAAAAAGCACAATAGAAATAAAAATAAATCATTAGTTGGCTTTAAGTCTAAAATGATTTATTCGAGTACTTACCGGTCACGGTTGCATTTTCTGTCACGTTTGTTATGTTCGGAAATGGAGTAGTCGTCCCTTAATAAAAAAAAAAACACACGAAAAACATCATTTTGCGAGTTTGGTGATCATAAGTTAAATAATTTCAACTTATCGTGAAGTTTTCATGGACTTGAACGACTGTCTCAAAAGGAAGTCTGCATGAAAATGAGGTTCTGCACGTTATGTTCTTGTTTGAGTGCCTGCAATTACATATATTATCGATTTTGCGTCTTTGTAAATGACAGGGACTATAGAAGCGACTACATATTGTTTCTGGCCCCCAAATGATTTCACTCGTTACGTCACTGCGCCAATCTTATTATCGTCTGTTATCGGTCTGTTTATCGTTTTGTTATGACAAAAATAATGTGAAGTACAATTTATAATGGGAGGTGGTTTCATTTTAAAATAATTTCGAGTAGCTCATTTCCAGGTCCATTTGATGTTTGAAAGGTGTTGGTGCGTGCTAAATTACTATTTGCATATTCTGTAGTGAATTTTGTGAGATGATCTATACATTTCGAAATATTGATTTAATGAATACGTGTCACCCTGATGTATCATATGCACGTACATACTTACATAATACGTATAAATAGCCTGAGTACACAACAACAGCAATAGAAAACAAACAAACAAGGCGCACTGAACAGAATCCTGACTACATTTTAACATGGTAGTCGTGCCACATTTTAAAGCACCCTGGAAAGAATAAACCATTACTCTGCCTCGCCTGTTTAAACTCAAAATCACTTAAAGCAGCCTCATTCAAACTCATTCACAATGCGAAACATGGTAAGAATTGCACTGTGTTTGACATTGAAAATCATAGTCTACTCCACATTGTTAAATTGGGACGTTTTCAAATTGTGGCTATACTGTGAACCATACTGTGGTTCTCAGTGTGGATAACAGGAAATTCGCATTGTGGCCAGACTGTGAAACATGTTTGTGGTAACCACACGTTATCATCTCTTCCCCCTCAAAAACAAAACAAGAAAAAATGGAAATGACACGTGTCGGTTTGTCTTAATGATTCTAAATGAGTTTGTTAAGCAATACTGATCCTATAACCTAACCAATCCTATACCAGAGCGTTATTCCACCCTTAAAGGCAGTGGATCTCATTTGCAAACATCCCCACAGACCAGGAAAAGATAACCCATGCCCTCAAGCTATAATGAAGGGCATGTCTGTGAAATTAGGGGGTCAGTTATTTCCTAGAATTTGAAAAATGCCAAAGAAAAACAATAGCTGTTTAGTGTACGTTTTATGGAACGAATTTTTTTCTAGCGAGAAAAAAAAATCAAATCAGAGTCTAACGGTCACTATAATTTCACTAAAACTGAGTTTCCAAGTCCTATATTTTGCTAAAGGTTCTCAGATGGCATTTTTTTCTAAATGCCATTGTATTTACACAATGTCAATATTATTTTTAGGCATGCAAAAGAGATCCACTGCCTTTAAATGTTCCGATCGAATCTCCTACTTCCTACTTACTCAGATTTGTAAATCTGTACTCTTCTTTAATAATTGTATGCAAACTGAATGCTCTTTACAAATGGAATCATTTGTACTAAGTTTAAAGTCCGCTTTCTTGTTCCGTTTCCTGCATTGTTATTGAGAACTGTAAAAATTGATTTCATTCATTTCTTTGAAATTGTATTAAAACAATATGTAAACCGTGCTAAAACTGCTGATTATGCACAGTGTGACCACACTGCGATTTTACTGTTGACATTGTAATTTCTTCACATAGTAGCAACACTGTCAATTCTGCTTGTCACACTGTGAAATATTTTCCACGAGTGGAAATGCTGTTTCACAATTTCGCCACACTGTGAAGTCATTTTCACATTGTGGCGGTGTCTACACTGTGCAAAAAATCTCTTCACAGTGTGGTCTGAGTTTAAATTGTAGATACAGTATGGATAAGTGTGTTCTTTTCAGCAGGGATAAGTTGGCTGTGGAGTACCATTCTTGGACTAGACACTAAATAAATCGATTTCCCCTTTCAAGTCGTTTTTTCCTCAAAATTCAAATCTACAATATTATTAACATTTTGGGCTTAGCTCCAGAGACCATAGATACACTCCCAAAGGATTTACCAACATACTTAAATTAATTAATACCTAACTCTAAAACAGGAAAAAGTACTACCGATTTAAAATTTCCTTTTCTTGTAAAACAATCTCCTCCGAAGTCGATTTGGCGCCTTCTATAATAGGCTCGTCCATATTGTTACTGATATGATGCTTAACATTATTATATTGCGCTTTTCTCATACGTCAAAGGCAGTAAGGCTACGGTCACAAATAAAAGCGGCGACCGCCCGATTTATAGCCTGCTCGGTCGCCGCTGGAATTTAGGCATCGCCCAGCGATTCTTGGAGCATGTTAAGCGAGCTGTAAAGCCCTAGTGATGCTCGGGCGGCGCCCTGTCGATTTCCTGTCAGTCACCGATCGATTTAAGTAAAAACTGGGCAAAATCGAGGGAGCTTCTCCGCGCGGCGACCGGGCAGTAACCGTCTGATGACTAACCGATTCCCGGACGGTCTCCCACCGGTCATCAGGCGATTTGGCGGTCTCCCACCGGCCATCAGAAGGTCTCCCACCGGTCATGGGGCGATTTGGCGGTCTCTCACCGGTCATCGGACGATTTTTAACAAATCGGCCGGTACCCCGCCGGTGATCGGTAGGACCCTGCAGGTATAAATGCGTACTGGCGGCGGACCACTGGGCTCCTCCGGGAATATTTGTCACTGGCAACCTGGTTATATTTATGTGGTTGCCCAACTGCGGCCATTAACAATACAGCTTCCCCCCCTGCTCCATTGGTTTTCTCCTGTCCTTTTGGCTTTTTTATTCAATAAAAACTGTAAAAAATACATGTCGCCTTTTAGAAAACTTTGTACAAAAATCTAGCTGTTGTCTTTTGAGCACGCTGAGGAGTGCCTGACATTGTAGTCACAAATAAAAAAAATTGGCCTGTTCGGCGACCGGGCGACGAGTTTTTAGCCAATTTCGCCCGGTTACCGAGCGGCAGCCGCCCAGGAACCGCTGGGTTTTAGGCATCAGTCGGTCGCCGCTGAAGTTTTAGCGCGGAGTTAAAATTCTAGCGGCGCCTGCTCGATTTTACTCGCCGCCCAAAACACGTCAGGTGCCCGGGTGGGCACCGTCCTGGTACCGACCTATAATCGAGCGGTCGCCGTCGAACGATTTAGGTCAAAAGTCGAAGCCGCTAAATCAAAGGCTGCTGAGCGGTCGCCACCCGGTCGCCATCCTGTTGCCGAACGGTTGCCGCTGGGAGATCGGTCGGTCACTGGGCAGTCGAATTCAAACTTGGTCGGCATCCGGATGGTGCCTGCTCGGCGCATGCCCGGATATCGCTAAGGCTACGGTCATAAACTAAAGCTGCGACCGACCAATTTATAGCCTGCTGTAAAGCCCTAGCGACGCTCCCTGTCGATTTCCTGTCGGTCACGGATCGGTTTAAGTCAAAACTTGGTCATGACCGCCTTGCCCTTCCCACATGTCCCATTGCCCTTTTTTAGACGTCCCAACTTCTTCTTCCCCCTAAGAACCCTCGGTTTTTCCTGTTCACGTTTGGCATATTGCTGAAATAACAGCTACAGGAATAAATACAGCATACTTGAAATTTACGTTCAAAATATGGCTGTTGTCTCATGTAAAATGCACAAAGCGTCACTTTAATTAACAGGCGGTGGCCGGACAGACGCCGGGTTAATCGAGCAGGCGCCGTCCAGACGCTGACCGATTTTAAACTCTCCGCCCAGTGACCGACTGATTGCCCAACAGCGACTGGGTGGCGACCGGGCGGCGACTGCTCGGCAGCCTTCTATTAAGCAGTTTCGAAAAGTAGATTATTCGGCGTGAATAATCGGTCATCGATTGATATGCGCCGTAATAATAATAATAATAATAATAATTAATAATAATAATAATAATAATAATAATAATAATAATAATAATAATAATAATAATAATAATAATATTTGTTATTTACCCAGGGTAGCCACTTCAGTCAAATAAACTGTACTTCCGGGGGCCCTGCATAACATAAATGCTTATTATTACTCTTCTCTGTTCTAGAATGCCGAGCGCCTGGCTAGAAAGCAGAAGGTACCATTTTTAAAAAGTCTTTGGTATGACCTGGTCGGGGCTCGAACCCGCGACCTACCGCATGTGAGGCGGACGCTCTAACCCACTGAGCCATCACACCGGTGCTAAAACCGACAACAACAACAACAACAACAGCAACAACAACAACAACAACAACAACAACAACAACAACAACAACAACAACAACAACAACAACAACAACAACAAGTAACATATTTCACATATTCAACATAAATCGTTCGACGGTGATTGCTTGATTAGGTCGATGCCCAGGCGGCGAGCGCCCGGTGACCGCTCGGACACCGGGCGTGTTTTGGGCGGTGAGTAAAATTGAGCAGGCGCCGCCAGAATTTTAACTGCGCGCTAAAACTTCAGAGGCGACCCACCGATGCCCAAAAAACCAGCAGTGCCTGGGCGGCTACCGCTCGGTGACCGGACGAAATTGGCTAAAAACTCGCCGCCCGGTCGCCGAGCAGGCCAATTTTTCTATTTGGACCATAGCCTAATATATTAACTGGGTTTCGGAATCACGTGATAGTCATACGCTCATGCGCTTACCGTCCACTACTCCCATCTGGAAACTCGGGAATACTTGACAAATAATACATCCAACCATGAACTGTGGACACAGAAAAAAAACATGTTGAAATAGTGATGCATCTATCATCAGAAGAGCAAAGGTTCACTGTCAGGACAGACTAGCGCCTTAGATTTACGGAAGTTATAAATATGGGACATCATTGTCTCCCAAGTTATATGTTCTTGTTGATAAAGTTAAAGCTTCTACCAACCTATATAAATTAGTTTAGCTGACAAGCTTTCGTCCAGCACCTGTGAAATTTTTCAAGTCAACTGAAGTGGTTTCACGTTGACCGTTGTTTGGAAATCACTGGAGCATATATATTACTGTTGTTATATAGAATCTAATCATTTCAAAAGAGAAATTATATTACAATTCACTTTGTAATTGTAAATTCATTGTTCTGTATACACCACTATTACAATAAAACTATGTCCAAACTTGAACCATCACGACCACCACCATCACCATCAACACTACCACCACCACTACCACCACTTCCACTACCATCACCACTACTCCTACCACCACCACCACTTTCACTACCATCCCCACCATCCCCACCACCACCACCACCACCTCTACTTCCACTACCATCACCACCACCACCACCACCACCACCACCACCACCACCACCACCACCACCACCACCACTACCACCACCACCACCACCACTACTCCCAGCACCACCACCACCACCATTTCACCACCACCACCACCACCACTACTCCCAGCACCACCACCACCACCATTTCTAGAAATCTCTGGAAATTAAGATCGCAAAATTTGCCAAGGAAAAAGGTAAATCAGTATTACAACTTACCCAAATCAGTTTACGTAATATACGCTTGCTATCCATTACTGAACCACATTAAACAAACGTCATTTTTTAACACACACAAACATTCATTGAGTAACACGCAGGCAAGTAGGCAGTTTGGAACGGTGAAGCACTGAAACGTACTTCGCTGTAGCACGTCAACGCAATATTTTACCACTTTTCGTGGAAAATTCACAATTTAATTCCTTTTAGTCACTGAATGGTGATCGTCCACTTCAACTTGTCTCAGCAGGTTTCTTAAACGAGCCACGCTTCCCGGTTTAATGCTGTTTTTGTTTCAGAGTTGGAAGTAGATATATCGCGTGTTCCAGAATCGCGAGAAGTAAATTGCTATCATCATCTAGCTCCTCTAAATACTCGGGTCGTTGATCAGAACAGAAAATGGCTTGATACTATGCTGCAATTATTTGTAGTCTATTCAAATTAAACTTCCGCGGAACAAAGACGTAATGTGAGCTATAATTACCGACGAGTGATATCGAATATATACCAATCATATGATCGTGACGGTATTTTTCTATTAACTAATTGGTCGTGGCATCGTAACTATGGTCACAAAATTGTCATGAGGGGATAACATTTTCTTTTTTGCTACACACCACTAGATTTGGGTTAAAGGTTTGGTCTTAAAAATATATATAATACAATTACTTTACTTAATGATCCGTTACCCTTAACGTTCAGTTACACACTTTGTTTTATGTAGCAACAAGAACAGTTGGGATCCGAGTTGTAATTGTTCTGTTAGAATCCATGTTTTTTTGTTTTGTGCTGTTGTTTGACAAAATGCTTCTTTCAAAAGTAATAACACAGCATAATTAGGATTCGTATAATTGGTTATAACATCTCATAATTGGATGCTTGCAATGAATGAATGCTACAACGTTTTCTATCACTACTATACTACTACTACTATTTCAAATACCGCTACTGGTACTATACTACTTATACTATTACTACTACTACTACTACTACTACTACTACTACTACTACTACTACTACTACGACAGACTACTACTACTACTACGACTACTACTACTACTACTACTACTACTACTACTACTACTACGACGTACGACTACTACTACTACTACGACTACGACTACTACTACGACTACTACGACTACCACTACTACTACTACTACTACTACGACTACGACTCCTACTACTACTACTACTACTACTACTACTACTACTACTACTACTACTACTTTTAAATTTACTCCTTCTACTACTACACGTCTAACATATGTAACGTTATTCCTACTGTTTGTATTATTGCCACTAAAATTTTCTATCTGGATAATTGATGAATGACACTTAAAACAATATGATACTTTTTCATTTATTTAATTGACTTCATGGCATTGTAGAGAAATTATTTTAGTTATCGTCAATTATATGTATCACCGAAACGGTAATGCGTAACCGAGTGCAAATAATTTTTAGTCTGCGTTTAGAAATTGAATCAACTGGTGCGAGAACATGACGTATGAACTAACCCGTCGATCATATTGCACGGCATTCGCTTAAGTGGCTGGCTCCGGGGGACACGGTTGATTTGCGACTCGCTAGCCCATGTAAAAACTGACAGAAAAACTGCTTGAATGCTGTTGGGTTGACTGAATAATAGTGCATGGCCTATAGAGAGTGCATATGGCAAGGTTAACTTCGGATGTTCTATAAGGTCGTTTTTAGAATCCTTTCTGGGAACACTTTTCACAATTCCCAATATATGTAGAAAGTGTCAATTTTCAAAATCATTGGTATCAAATATGATATTGGTATTAAATGTAACACTTGTAATGTTTGCAGTAATGTGTTTGGTGCTTTAATAACTTACAGCGGGTTCACAGTTTACCATGTTTACACACCGAATCTAGTATTTTGGTCAAATCCTCGTGAGCTAAATTTAACACAGAGTTCATGTAATGTTTAAGATTAAAAAAAAAAATCGTTGTTGTTTACTTCGGTGAAAACTATTCTTTGATAAACACGCTAGGTATAGGAATACATTTATTACTCAGCTGTGCTTAGTTTTATCATGGTACATCGCAACGTGGGAATTTTCATTTATCGTAAAATAAAACAAGAACATGGAATCCATTGAAATTGTATTGATTTGAACAGACATCGGGGCAGTACAAACATGTCAATAAAGTTATTCCATTTGATCACGCAGGGCTAGTGACCATCATACCATGTCCACTTTAATAAGCACCTTGAAAAAAGTAACATGATAAGTGTAACCTAATATAGATACCAATGTTGCATCTGTGCACAATCGTGCAATTAAACAAAACAATCTCATAATTATTTTTCCCCTTTACCTTTGTACAGGAGACATTGAAAAATAGCTAGTATGCTTCAATTACATCTATAGAAAGGTTAGCATTTTCAATACCGAATTAAGGAAAGCAAAATTCATAGAAAATATGAAAAGAACTTATTTTCGTTATCCTCTCAGAATAAATTCAGACTTATTAAAAAAACGTAAAAAAAAACATCACGAGTATACATTCGACACCGAAGTGGGTTAAAATCAACACGTTTCTGGTAGCATATCGAGTTATACGCCTTAGTTGTTATACATGTATTAAAGACAGAGTACGGGATTTGCATGTCAGAAAACGGCAAAATGAATGAAATCAGCTCAAATCGTTCACAGTATGAAGATTAGTATAAATAAACACCTATCATAGAACCTTTGGGTAGAATACGTAGTTTTGGTGAAAATCTGGACATCTAAATTTTAAAATTTTACAGTGTTAACGTGCACGGGCCTTTCCAAAACTGTCCGATTAGCCGTTAGCCGAAGGTCGCGCGGAGTTTAGCCGTTTAGCCATTGTGCTCCGCTAGTCATGCGAACGTACACATAACCGCGATTCGCAATTTGAGCAAAATTTAAACTCGCGGGAAGAACAATATTCCGGTGACATATCGTTATTAGTTTTTCTCATAAAACAACAAATTCATGACGTATGGATCTCAAACTTTCAACACAACATTTGTAAGTACTAAACCACCGTTTGGTATTGATAATGAAGGGAAGTAATGGACTTGCAAATCCCAAACACAATCTTTAAGCACCCGTGTTTCCTTTAATTCAGAGATTGTGAGTGCATCTATACTCACAGTGAATGCTTACAGTATTCTTCAGCTCCTCTATGGTATTTTGGAATACATTCTTATTTTTAACCCCCCTCTAATTGACAATACAAAATGGGGCGTTCAATATTACCCAGATAATTCGTCGCCCGGCTGGCAGAAGGGCATTAGCAAATGTTCTAAGCAGAAGGGCTTTAACAGTTTGGCTGGCTGAAGGTCGTTAGCAAATGCTCTAAGCAGAAGGGCGTTAACAGTAAATTGCTTGTAACGTGACAACCATTGGCTTATTTTACATGAAATCAAAGTATTATGATCTTTTAGATCCTTCTATCAGTACGTAAGGCGGAAAAATAGAACAAACCTATGAATTTCAAATTAGAGGCAATTTACTGTTAACGCCCTTCTGCTTAGAGCATTTGCTAACGTCCTTCTGCCAGCCGGACTGTTAACGCTCATCTGCTCATAGCATTTGCTAACGCCCTTCTGCCAGCCGGGCATCGAATTGCTCAATATAGATAAGAGAAAAGTCTCAACTTCCGACACCCTTCGTGCAAGGTATACAATGTCTTTGACGTTTGAAGTAATTAGTTTGGTGTTTACATAACACCAAGGGTGCTGACATTTATACCTAAATTATGTACATTAAAGGTTAGTGACATGATTGGGAACACTTGAAAATGCCTCAAGAACCGAATGAGTTGAAGTATATACCAACTATTCACCAGCTGGAGTGGAACTCCCAGCTGGAAGGATTTTGTCTCTGATTTGTTTACCTAAGGAGAAATAAGCATGAACATACTAGTATTTTAATTTCATCGGGGCACGACAAAAATGGGACCCATAGAGAACCACACAGCAGGTTTGCCTGCCACGAGGGATATTAACATTAGTAATTTTAGAACGAGTCAACGTTTGACTACAAGATTTTCATAGGAGAATCTTTGCATAGTTTATTTGATTCTAGAGTAGTTTCAGTCAAAGTTTAGGACTACCCCCAATCATGTTATTACCTTTAAGTAAACTAACTTGGAATAAACACACTAGGAATATGTGTAATAAAATTGCCCAAAATGTTGGTAGCATGGGCAACTACGATCAGAAGAAATATAGATATAGTAATAGAACTTCAAAAGAAAGCAATAAGAATTGTGACACATTCAAGTTATAATGCCCCTACGAATCCTTTACTTTACAGACAATGCAGGAACACACAAACCCACCCCCCCACACACACCCACACACAACACACACACACACACACACACACACACACACACACACACACACACACACACACACACACACACACACACACACACACACACACACACACACACACACACACACACACAATTGTTTGACATGGACGTCCCCTTACATGTCAAATATTCTTTTATTGATTTGTTGGAAAAAAGCAAAACATAACAATAAAAACAGCGGAATTAATCACCCTTCAGTTTCCTCAGATAAGTATTTGGTATTTGATTTATGATATAGATTACGGCTTTTATTGCAGTTTTTGCCATGTTGTAGAGATAGTTCATAAAAAGGAATAATAAATGTACTTGCTTCTTTACTTTCAACCAAATTCAATGGAATATGCATTAGACATTTAAATAAAAACCTTTTAGCTACACGGTCGTTTAGTGCCAATAACGATGAAATTAAATCCTAATGGGAAATTTGCTCAATCACTGCCAAACGTTTTCTGAAAGACATTAATGCACTTAAGTGCTCATTGCCCATGATTTCTTGATACGAAAGTAGATGTAAGTAAGAGTGTATGAGAGCTGTTCAAAAAGGTTAAGGCTGGATTTGTCACGCTAAGGACTTAAGAGAGCTTTAATGCTAAAGTTAGTATCCTTATACATAGATTTTTATTTTTCATTTTTTTTTTTACTTTATGTAACATTTGTCAAAACGCAATGAATTAGAAAGTGATTCTATTTTTAGTTTTTATTAGAAGCCTTTTCTTTGATTGCCTTGGGCGTGTTTTTAGTATTCAGTTTTCTCATGTGACAAATAAGCATTAAACGATATTGAATAATGGGCAATAGGAAATAAAAAAAATGACCTAATCGTCTGTGCGGTTACAAACTTAAACATCATTTTGAATCATGCGCGTCAGCTTAGAAGGGCATGTACTTGGTGCAGTTGTTGATAGTTAGACATCTCAAAGGTGTTATTTGCTCCAGTAGTAATACCATGAATACAAATACCATGGAAGCACATTCAGGCACCATTTGTCTTTAAATCTCACATTAGAGACTGCATAATATCTAATTTGTGCAGCGTCATAATAAAGACCATCGCCGTGTGTAAACACAAGTAACATCGTATCACAGCATATTGAACAATGGATAACGCAACGGCTTTGATCACCCGCTTTGAAAAATACCGTCCATATCTCATTTATTGTGGGATAAACATCGTTTTGTCCATGATGTTAAACGCATTCGTTCTGGTTGTGATACGTGCTCAAGACGATATCCAAGAAATTCCTCGCTTCCTGTATCAGATCCTGGCATTCCTGAACGTTCCTCTGACCCTCTGCTGGAGTCTGTGGGCTGGAAGCTGGTACGCCTTCAATTCGGACGAACTCTGCAAAATCACGAATAAAGTATTTCCGTTCTTTCATTACGAGATCCAATTCACCATCATGACTTGTCTGTGTCTGATAGGTATCGATAAATACATCCTCATCAGTCGGCCTCTGCGCTATCACACACTGGTGTCACCGATGCGGGTCAAAGCATTGTTTGCTGCATTGTTTGGACTGATAACTGTCTCGTGTTGCATCTGGTTCCCAATCCCGGGTCTGCCGTTCACCGAAAAGTTTATCATCGACTGCATCAGGAGCGATCTCATATTCACCAAATCGTGGGTCGACACTTTTATTCCGATATACGTCAAGACGCCTTTGGTTGCAACGTGTCTCATTAACACCATAACCAATATTCTTCTCTTGAAGATAGTGTATAGAAAGACCAGGCGTGTCGGGGTGGTGCAAGCGTTGCCCACCGCCTCCACAAATACCACCGAATCGGATACCACTGCTGACAAACAACCCCACCTGAACACTCGGCGCTCTCACAACCGGCCGATGAAGGGAATCGCAACGGTCGTACTTTTGACAGGTTCCTTTTACTTTTGCTGGATGCCAAGTCTGCTCTTTTGGTTTACCTCCAGCGAGGTACTTCGATGTGTCTTCGACGCCATCAGTGCTTCGAGCGGCTGGATCCATCCTGTGGTCTACATATCGACGACCAGCAGTGCGAAGAAGACGGCGAAGGAAGTACTACAGGGTAAGATCAACGTCTGCAATCCGGGCTCTTAGCTCAGATCTTCTTTCATTAGCTGGTAACAGGGCGTTAAACTAAAGCAGAAGGGCGTTAATATTTAATTATCTTTCACTTGAAAAATACAGCTTAATTTGGCATTTGCTTTTAAAGGGCAATGGCATGATTTGACAATTAAAAAATGTCTCAGAAACCAAATGAATTGACACGTACACCAGTATATTCACTGCTCATATATATTTGCATTCAGGCTCTTCACAATAAGTTATTACTTAATGCTGATCCTATGACAGACCCTTAATTGGATAAGTTCAAATTAATGTTGGTGAGGGGACTGAATAAGGACCGGGGGGATGGTGTAAAATAATTGTAATAATTATTTATTATATTTACTATAATCACTGTAAACTGAGGACAACTTTAAAATCCTGTAATTTCTCTTAAGAATGTTTCCAATTCCATTACTCCTTTGCACATACATGTTGCAATTTTGCACATTCGTACAATGAAATTCAACGTTTGCAATAATTAGTTTTCTCCATTACGTTTGTATTTGTAAAGCTAGCAAGTGGCCATAATGCTTAAGTAACATCAATAAGGAAAGCAGGATTGATTGAAAATATCAAAATAACAATCGTCATTATTATCTCCTCAGAATAAATTCAGCATGTAAAGAGTTAAAAGCTCTAACTACATGGATATACATGGTATCAAGGCCCATGCTGTGGTTAAAAATTAAAACCCTGACTACTTGTACTTCAGATCATCTTACTGTGTTTAGAAATATTAATACCTAAGTCACCTGTTTTACCATATATTTCTTCCTATAGTCTAGGAATAAACAATCAAATCGAAGTTTTTTTTTTATTAAGGTGATGTGTATTAAAGACATTATTTAATATTGCAAATTTCAAAACTTACATACATCACAGTGTTGAAATTTCAGTTATGCTTTAACTAGCAAAATATTATTTGTTCATGCATTAATGTTCAGTTAACGAAAATTCTTTCGGCTTCGTTTTAGACCTTATTTAAGACACCAGTAACATGAAGGAACATGAAACTCAGATTTTTTTTTTAGACTGAAAACATTATAAATAATGCCTTTAATCACGTTAATGGACAGATGGATACCGACCGCGTAATTTCTCACTTAAACATTATACACACGAATAAGGTTCTACACGTTTTAAGTTGTATGTCCACAATGCTAAACAATTATAATGAACTTGTGAAGATGTTAGTGATATTTGTAAATATGTAATGGCTGATATATACAACTTGAATGGCGATTACGTTACCATATTAATAACAAATTAATATGGTAGACATGGAGAGTTTGATTGCAAACAGGGCTATGTTCACTTTTGTAACTATGGAGAAAAATGCTGGTCTTGTTCGTACACACATGTATTAAAAAAAGTAAAACGTGAATTATTTCGCACTTCCTTGCGTAATATGGCTTCACGTTCTATGCTAATGCTAGATAAGTAGGTAATAAATGTTTTGATTTTAACAACTCAGTTTGATGGAGAATGGATTTAGCTTATTTTGCAACTAAAAATATTCACATGGTTTACTGTATGTTTTTAAATATTGCAAATCTTTACGGATTTTTCACATTGGATGGTTGCCATGTTTATCTGAGTCACCTTTGCGTATTTTAGCAACTACTCATATAAGGTCGCCTGACCGTGGTTCCCTGAATAATTTGCGATATTTGCCAGTATTTTATAGTGTACCCGTGTTATTATTCATGTAATGAATAAATCGGCAATTGTGATTATGTGTGTCATTGCAGTTTATCCTTCATGGTTTGACCAATCAACTTGCCACT
>JZLH01S0176541.1:191038-205497 GCA_001188425.1 Eucidaris tribuloides | reverse complement strand
ACTAGAACGGATAAATACGTATCAACTTTACAACATCGATGGTTTTTAACATGAAAAAAAAAGTTCGTGATTTTCCCCAACGCGTTACAAGCGACAAACTTTTGAAGAGAGGAAATAGGACTCTGAGTCCTTATAGGAGAAAAGCGGGAAACAGAAACAAAAACTGACTAACAAAATACTTTTCTCGAACACTTTCCTCTGCAATGCCCATTGTTTTTGGAGGGGGGATCACGGTATAGTGTGCGGTGCGGTTCTGACGACCATACCAACATGACCAAGGCACTATCACATTAATTCATTTTTTGTTATGTCTTCCATTTTTTTCAACGAACCCATGTACAGCAAGGCTCGGATGTTCGTGTCCTCAATCTGTAAATTGCAGCAACAACAACAAGAGCGAAGGCAACAAGCCAACATATACACATCACATCGCACTCCTTGGTTTTACGAGTCCTCTGGATTTTATTTGGAGTCAGGTTCAGGATTGACATTGGTAGCACTGGCAACTTAGGTGGCTCTGTGCGACATACACAATCCGACATTACTGGTTCGCGGTAGCAAACATGGTTTACAGGGCGCAATGGAAAACTTCCCCTGGAATTAGGTAACGTAGATGTCGGTGATGTCCCCTCTTCTCCATTCTCTTCCTTTCCTTCTTCTCCTCCTTCTCCCTCTCCTTCTTCTCCCCCATTTTCTCTCCCATCGGTAGCATTGTCTTCCATATTAGAATTGGACCCACTCGTACTTGAGGAGTAGGCAGACTGAGTTGAGGTACTTCCTACCCACTCCGATAAAGGGTAGGTACTTGTGAAGATATCAGCAGTGAACATGTCATCGTTTCCTACGGTCACCACTCCCTCGTCGCTGTCCTCCTCGGCTGTTCCTCCAGCGTTGTTTGGCATATCTATCGTAAAAAAATATAAAAAACATGAGAAAAAATACATACACAAAATATTTGTGGCATAACACTCGTGGAGTTGAAGTTGTTTTATCAACACTATAATGAATATCGTCATCATCATCCTTTCATCCTTCTTCCTCTTCTTCTACTACTACTACACTACTACTACTACTACTACTACTGCTTCTTCTTCTTCTTCTTCTTCTTCTTCTTCTTCTTCTTCTTCTTCTTCTTCTTCTTCTCCTCCTCCTCCTTCCTCCTCTTCTTCTACCATGTTATTTGTTACTCCTTTCCTTTTGATTCATTATCATCATTGTCATCGTCGTCGTCGTCGTGGTGATCATCGTCATTATCATCATCATCATCATCATCATCATCATCATCATCATCATCATCATCATCATCATCATTACCATATTAGCATCCCCTCCACTTCTCCTTCTCCTTCTTCTTCGTCTTCTTCTCTTACTACATCATCATCATCATCATAGTCATCATCGTCATCATCATCATCATCATCATAATCATCATCATAATCACCACCACCACCACCACCATCATCATCATCGTCATCATCTTCATTATCGCCATTGTCATTTAATTTAATCTGAAATTAAGCCCAAGTATATTTTTGGTCGAAATACAACTTTTTCATCAATCTTTCCAAAATATTCAACCGTCACCCCAGACATTAGCAAATAATATGAAAACCACAAAAAAATTGTGTATAGTGATAAACGGTGATGTTTGAATTGTTCGAGAAAATGTAGCAGTATAATATATGGGAAACGTCGGGGACCCCCCCCCCCCTGACATTTTACATTTTGACTAATTTCTCAAAAATGGGAGAGTTTCAGAGCGATTAATTTTCAGGGCATTGATAGATCATATAGGTCTATCTCAAAAAACTAATTGGCAAAAAAAATTCTCTCAGCAGTGGTGGTGATTGTGATAGTTGTAGTAAGCCTCACCATATTCCTATCAATAATATAAAATAAGGTAAGTGGAGAGAAAGTGAAACACTGTGTCGTGTATAATTACTTCTATAACTAGATCATTTGACGGTCTCATGTGATGAGATCGATGAAACAAATTCAATCCTGTCCGGGTGTTCATTAATAAACAGACAAGGCCGTGAGTTATGTCAGTTTGGATGCATAATTCACGTTCATTGCAATGGTTTCAGAGCAAACGCAAGTTGGGTCATTTTGGGGTATTTTGTTTCCAAGAAATGTTTTGTCTTCATTCAGAATCAAATGCAAAATTACAAAATACTCTATGACATTTTTCTCACAAAGTGTACACATTTATATGAAAAAAAAAATATGTAAACAAAAAACCGAGGGGAATGACTTTCCCCAAGTACACATATCGAAAATCTCATCACAAAAATATCGAGGGGGATATCCTTCCACCAAGATACAAGATTGCAGAATGATTTTCATAAAGAGCACCACCTACGGTGAGATTTTTTGTTATTATGTATGTTGCCCTATTTCATCATTCATCAACATCTGAGATTACGAGGCATAAAACGGAACTGATCACGGTTGTTGATGTTGTTGATGTTGTTGATGTTGTTGTTGTTGTTGTTGTTGTTGTTGTTGTTGTTTTGTTCATGGAATATAAAAACTGAGATATGATTCTACAACACAGTTGAAAGTACATAGGAATAAAAAATGAAAAAATGAATGAGCAATCCAACCGTTACTTGTAATGTGTTAACATGTTTTTAGACTTACCAAGAGAGGAGGGTTGTCTTGTTTTTGTCTAGTTTTTTCCTGGTAAATGTTTTGAAAGTGGTGGACTGAATATCCGGTATGAACAGGCTGATCAATGTGATATGGTGTATGGAGGTGGGGTGAGCCCCGATTTTGGTGACCTTCGTCAGGAAGGGAATTATCTCTGCCCATTTTACATATTTTGTAAATGTACTCAGTGCCTTTGGACTATAACATGTATTTAGATGTAAGATAACCTTGTTGTCACCTTTTTTTTTCTTTTTTCCCCTTTCTACTTTTTTCAATCATTGTTGATTACTTGTAAATATTTTGATCGTATATAATTCAATAAAACATACAATTATATTAAAACAAACGTTTTAGACTTACCGCTATTTCTGTTTGGTGGTCTTCGTGGTGGCAACCTTACGCCTGTAGCTTCGCTATCTTCGTCAGAACTTGAACTGTCATCACCTGTATAAACGGTTATAAAGAATTGGTTATTTCATTTCATTTCATTTCATTTACAACAAAATATAACAAAACAAAGTATAATGTATATACACGTGTACATTTGCAGATTGAAGTACATAAACACGAGAAAGTAAATAAATATGTACAGTGACATTAACAATAATACGATTATATTCATAGCATACATAAAATTATATAGTGCGAATAAGAAATAAATTAACTGCATCGATCATACAGAACATAAGAATTTGACAATATTTGTGTGGATGCAAAGTACATATTTTGCAGTTAGAAATTAACAAAAAAACAAACAAAAACAAAAGTAAGAGCAAACAAACACATGTATAATGGAAAGAAGGGTGTAAATGGGGAACCTACTGAAGCCAGGCTTGTAGTCTGTACGCCCCGTTTGGCGGTTTAGGCTGCTATCCATTCGAGGACAAAAGAAACAGTTAACACTTGGACGATACCGGTATAATGGCAATACTATTGGAACAAAACAGGACAAGGACTAACAATATAGACAGAATAGGAGAAAGAAGGGAAGACAGGTAAGAGAATATGAGAAAGGGCATTAACATTAACCCGCTAGTAGTTTAGTTTGGATGATTTTTGTATATTGAATTTTACAATACTAGACAGTTCTGAAATGGCATTAAAGTTATTTCGCATACATTCCATCTATCATCTGTTTAACCCTAAAAGTATTATTGCAACAAAACTGTAAGTGTGGTAGTAGGGTTAGTACCACAGGGTTGATATTGTTCCTACTTCGATTTTCCTGATGTTTTAGTCCGGTAGATCAAATCTTTGCTTAATGATATTGTTTGGTGCTATTCTGACAAGAGTAAATAAAATAAAACTTACATTGTTTGACGATTTAGTGCCCAAGTATAGTTTTGGTCGCAATGCAACTTTTTCATCAATCTTTCACTAAGTATTCTATTGTCACTCCAGACATCAGGAAACAACATTAAACATTTACTGGAAATTGTTTATACTATAGTGATAAATGGTGTGTTTTTTTATTTGAGAGCAAATAGCAGGATGGCAAACAATATTTGGCGTATTTGTGAAGCATGATCATTGTGTGAGTTGAATTAATGTTAGTCATGTTGTTGTCATTTGGAGGGGGCTGCGTGATGCATTCTTGGCTCATAGCAACTTATGCTATTGTTTCCAATGTCGTTACAGGTGACTGTGAAGGACTTATGTAATATACCATACCCTGTCTGCTCGCCTGTCAGTATGTAAGTCCGGGTGAGTCGGTATCATGTTCTGTTCTTTACATGTAGTTAAATTATGTTCTTGCTTTTCTCCCTACGGTATATCACTAAGCATTTTGCTATGTTCGTGAACTTTTATAAACGTTCACATAAATAAGATCTTCATTCCCTGCCTGAAGTGTTTTGATCGAACTTTCATAATGATTTTAAACTTTTAAAGTATGATGGTTTCAAACTTTTGGCTCGGATTCGCTGCAGAAAAGTTGGTTGACTCCAATGTAGCTGACATTTATCGCAAAGCTGTGTAGTCTTGGTAACAAAAAACCCAGGAAGGGTTGTAGGGGTTTGTTTTATCTGTTTCGTCTGTGAACACCATATCTTGAATCCAATCAAAACATGCTGCTGCTGCTGTGTTGCCAAAGTCCTCAAAGAACCATCGGCATTTTCTTGTTTGCATTCTCTCTGGCCACAGCCATTCCACCATCTGTCCACATCCTGATATTGTCGATCCAACCAGTTTTCCTCCGTCCAGGCCTGGCCTTCGATCCCTTCTACCTCTCCTTGTATTGTTGTTTGAACCAAACTATCTGATCGTCGTTTCCAATGTCCGTACTTAGATACTTTTCTCTTCCTCAATTGCACAATCAGACTTTCCTCTTCCTCTTCAAAACATATATCTTGCTATCGTGGTGAGGGAAATATTGTGCAAGACGAGTGTGGTGTTGTGCAATCTATGTAGAGTCATTATTTTGCATGTTATAAGGATTGATAAACAAACGTTGATGTGTTGCATCTTTTATATTAGCGATAAGTGGGAAGATTTTGATATGAACAACGCCCCTGCGACACAGAGATCCCGTCGACAATTCCAAAACGAGATGATTTCACAATATCCGAGAGTCTCGTAAATCGCGAGTTTATTCCTGCTGATTCACACTCTACCATCCCTGCCTCATATCACTCAGTCCCTGCTGATGAATCCCATTATTCGTAAAGGTCAGTCTTTAGTGGCTTATTGTCTCTGCTCCGTGTGCAGTGCCGATAAAAAGTTGGGATGAAGGTGTCTCAACCAATGGCTTTTCTATAACAGAGTTGTTTGTGATGTGGATAATACGTTCCGTTTGAGGACCAAAGGGTAGTAAAACGAAAAGTGGTCGATTTCATGTCTATTCGATAGCCCACTAATTGTGCTATTAAGAGAAATACGTTAATTTGCAGAGGATATGCCTGTGTGGAAAATACAAGGGACTTGTGGAATAGTCAATGACAGCTCTTAAGTTTTGTATGCCAAATATATGTATATATTTTAATTTTGATCAATGAATCCTCTCCAAAACTGTAAAATTACCGCCCCATGCACGCTACTTTTCTCAATATCCATGGGGGAGGGGGGTCTCCATCCTGTATACCCGTGTCGCACGTTTGTACCCCGTCTCCAATTATCATATGTAACCAGGATAACACGCAAGAATCCATCGGTTATCCGTTGTGAACTGTGCTAATCTTGAATTCATTTGAAATCGCATATAATATATGATCAATAATGTACTGAAATGCGTTTAGTAAGTTAAGATCAGTTTCAAGTTCAAGTTCAAGTTCGGTTTTATTTCACTCATAAAAACATCATATACATGTACAAAGTAAAAAATAACATACAAACGTAACAGAATAGTACAAAAAACACAAATATGACAGAAACATTACTTTGAAATTAATATGAGCAGGGAACAGCAAGAAAGGAACAAGCCTTCTAAATAGCCGACCCTGGCGTTTAGTTTTGGCGTAGTTTTGTTATTTGAAAGCTTTATTCCCAAAGGTCATATCACACCAAAAACAGATTCTGAATGTCTTTCGTTTTGTTTTCATCAATTATTGAAAAATCTCGGGGAGGGGGAATTCGAAATTTTCGACTACACTTTACAGCATAGCATCCAAAGCGTTGATAAGGTGTTAAGGTAATCTGAATTATGCCTCAGCTAAAAGATCAGTGTTTGATCTTTCTGCTAAACTAAATTGTGGTACATCAGGAAGTACTGGCAGGTGAGTTTTCACAATAGTTTCAGTCCAAATAACCATCACTGGTGCATTGATTTGGATTACGTCATTCTGTGCGTGTATCATTCTTGATAGCCAAATTTCGACGTTAAATTGTTTCGAAGAAGAAGAAAAAACGATGATTTCACTTATATAAAATATTAGGGAAATGGGGAAGAAGGTGGACTGCACCTATTAATATTGGTAATGAATGAATGAATGAATGAATTGATGAATGAATGAATGAATGACGACTATAATGATCAAAAGGAAATAGTGAAAAATGGAGAAAAGATCAGAGTCTGATCTTTCTGATGAGGTATAATTCAGATTACCTTAACACCTTATCAACACTTTGGATACTATACTGTAAAATGTAGTCGAAAATCTCGGGGTTCCCTCCCCCCCCCCCGAGATTTTTCAATAATTGATTCAGACATAACGAAAGACATTCAGAATCTTGTATTGGTATGATATGACTTTAGGCATACAGCTTTCAAATAACTAAACTACGCCGAAACTAAACTTGCGCTTTAACCATACAATGAGCATTTTATTATCTAAACAGAAGTACACAAGCCTGCTAATGTGCAATCAAAAGTATGATGGCCACATGAGAAATTGTGGTAGATTCAGGAAGTTCTGGCAGGTGAGATTTCACAATAGCTTCAGTCCAAATAACCATGATAACCATCACTGGTGCATTGATTTGGATTACGTCATTCTATGCGTGTATCATTCTTGATAGCCAAAATTCGACGTTAAATTGTTTCGAAGAAGGAAAAAACCCGATTGTTTCAATAATACGAAATATAAGGGGAATGAGGAAAAGGGTGGAGGGCTCCAAAAATGGTAATGAATGAATGAATGAATGAATGAATGACGACTATAATGATCAAAAGAAATGGTGAAAAATAGGAGAGAAGGAGGAGGAGAAGAAGAAGAAGAAGAAGAAGAAGAAGAAGAAGAAGGAGAAGAAGAAGGAGAAGAAGAAGAAGAAGGAGAAGAAGAAGAATAAGAAGAAGAAGAAGAAGAAGAAGAAGGAGAAGAAGAAGAAGAAGAAGAAGAAGAAGAAGAAGCAGAAGAAATGTCGTCATGTTAATGTTACCATCACAAGTCTCAATTTTGTACATTAGAAAAATATTGTCTAATTCAAACGATGGGTATATTGCAACTTTTTTTCCAAAACTGTGGTAATAACACAACCATGAACTTACCATTAACAGTGCTACTTATAGCCAACATAACACCACAAATGACGAGAAGTTTCCAGAGAGGTGTCGCTAACATGCTGAAATGGGTCCACATGCTCCTTTCGATATTTCCAGCTCTATATAGATAAGCCACATCTCAAAGCGCTATTACTTCATAGATGGCACGATGAACTATATAGTGAGTGCATGTGGGTGTCGATATTACCCATGCAGACTATATTGCATGAATCATCGCTGCATACCTTCCTTCCGATCCTGTATCCAACCAGAACAAAACAATGAAAACACGAGAAAGTGGTCAAATGTGATGGTTTATGTTATGACACGATGCTTAATATACATGTAAAAACTTCGGTAGTTAGTAATGATATTTCATTGAATGATTTCTGGATTTGGCATGACAAACCTGCCCTCTTTCTGGTCACGCTATTCGTGCACATACTGACACTGGAACTTGGCACATATTGCATCTCACTGAAACATTAAATATGTAAACAACCAACAATAATTCCTGGCTAAAATCATACACTTCAATATTTAAAAACAATTGTGGATATTTTACGAATAGTGATAAAAAGAAAGAGAGTTAGGATCGTGAAAGTTACTAGTGGCATTGGCATCTGTGCCAGTTTTGTCCTTGTTAGGTTTCATTGTTATTATGAAGATGGAGCAGTTTGATGTTAAGAACTGGGACAAAGGGTTTGCTACAATTAATTTTGGATTAAATGTTGTTTATTCGATACATGAGTTGCGTATCTTGCATGTCTGGCGCAATATTCCGAAGAGTACAGGTTGTATCGGGTAACCGTTTTGTGCACTTGCTTCTTTCTTTCGATCATGTGACTGTACGATGCAAATGCGACGCCAAGTTATAACAGCTATCGAATCCTTTACTAGTCATATTCAAACTGCCACTGGCCGTGTTTGTTGGGGGTGGGGAGGATAAACCGGTTATGGGACTATAAATCGGAATGAACTTGAAAACTTGAACAGTTCAACAGACAATCAGGGTAATTCAAATCAATATTTCGTCACCTATCTTGAGGCCTTGTCTTCCTGTACGTGCAACCTAGAGATCATTTGTTTCCATGACATGGGACATTGTGTGAATAGTAGAGTGACGGTTATCAAATTATTTTGGGTGTGGTATTGGAGATCACCTCGTTATTATCATTCAGAATGATCCATTGGCATTATCATTTTTCCAATTATTGCTAAAACATTGTTAAAAGTTCATTTGTAAATTTGGATACCCATACATGATCTCGTCAAACAGAAAAGCCAAAAATCATCCTTGAAAGATCAGTTTTCGTCAAAATAAATCGTCAAAAGAAATAGATTCTAGATTACCGTTACCAGGTTTCGCTTGAGCAAGCGGCCCTTGAAAACAAGAAATCCTTAATTATTAAAAAAAAAAAAAAACGCATTGATCCCATTTCTTTACGTCACCGTATTTGTATGTTTCTCCCTTGAGGTGAATTAACGGTTATGGCGACTAAATAAAAGAAAAACACAATTCTGAAATTGGTGACGTAAAGAAATGAGAAGGGGGCGAATGTCTAGCATGAATTTAGCATGTACTTGAAAAGTAAAAGTTTGGCTCAACTGTCAGTATTACCTAATATACAGGTCCGTTTTCGTAAGTGAGTCCTTGACTTTCGCCAAGTTTTCGTACATTCTGCTATACAAATATTCGTTAATAACGTTGCATATTTTCTTGTTTATTGACCGTGTATACATTGTTTATTAGTTCGTTCTGTGAAGTTTCCGTGTAATATTAGGATTTACGTTGTATTGACTTTTAAGCTGCGTATTTCCTTTAAACATGACCCACTTATCCATCATATAATCGATATTTCGTTTGTGGTGTAGTCATTAAGAGCAGATAAATACAATCATTTGATGAATTAGCCCGCAAAGGTCACAGTCATTAACTTGGATGTAATGTCATTAGGATTATTTCAAGGAACTTTCATTGTTTTACGGGCACGCATATCCCACGGAAGCGGCGCATAGGGATATACAGGTTGCAATTTCATAATTAGGACGAACGTAGGTTGGTCTGATTATTAATTTCAGGGCATACGTGGGAATTCGCTAATGCTACGTGGCAGCACACAAACCCAGATGACACATTTTTTTTCATTATTACGTATTTATTTATTTTCCACTTAGATAAGTACATTTACATCATGTTATTTAAAATTATGTCTATAATATTAATTTTCTTCATGCGCTGTATGAATAATAGTCCAAAAACCAGTACAAGAAACGCTAGGAACTGAATTAATGAAATTTTAATCTTGTTATAGTTATCGTACTCATCTGTAATAGGCTACATGTAGGTAGATACAGAATTGTCAATATGGAACATGTATGAATGTCATGGAAAGCCTGGTAAGATACTCCATGCGCTGAGCAGTAGTAGCAAAAAAATACTTCAATAATTTGCACTGCAGATAATTTGAAATATAGGCAGTGCAACAAAAGATGTGAGTATTCATTATTGTTGTATGCAAAACCAGACCAGAAGACACGAGACCAATCAAGAACAATAGACAGTTGGTGATCAAGACCATGGTCCAAAGTCCAAATACACCATTGTCAAGACCAAAACCAGTACCGAGATGCTCAAACCAAGCCTTAGTTCAAGACCATTCTCGAGACCAACGACATCAGTTTCCAAAGCGTGCAGGATTGCTCATAGTGTTTTTTTTCGACACAGGCCTATAGGGTGAATTACCCCAAAACGCAAACCGTTATACCAAACAAAAACTGGTACCCATGTACGGATGTTCATTTTGTATAACTGGAGTCCAGTTTGGGATTTCAGTTTATCACTTGGTTATTTTGTTTTACATGTGCAATTGGTTATAAATTCATATCACCTGTTCTGGTGTCGTCAGTCACCGAGGTCGGTGATACGAGAGAATATAATAACTATCTTTTGAACATGTCATTTATATGATTATATTCATATATCTGATAAATGCATAATGGGGAATGAAAGTGACGACGTGATCGTGGTGAAAATGGAGCTTATTGGTGCCAAAGCTGATGATACCATAATTCTATAAATACCTGTGTATGGTTATAGTTATTTTGATATTTGGCGATATTAACGAGGGTATCCAATTATTTCTGATATTTTGGGAAAGTATAAAGATAGATACCTGGGTTGTATCATTAAGTTAGCCAATGTATTATATTTCCGTACAGACACGTCAGAGTTACGCATCACCATCCCCGCTATACTCTGCGGTGTCCAACATCAGTTGGATTATGCTTATGTTGGAACAGTACCAACATCCAACATCCATGAATTATTGTGAAATCTTTAGAAATGTACTGAAAACGGGATAAGGGAAATATTTTGACAATACTCGGTTACTGATTGAGTCATATAATGCAAATAATGCAATTATGAATAGTTACTTGTTATTACCATCAGGAATCTGAGTCTGACCAAAAAAAAACGTTGTGAATGGTTATGAAATATATTGCATAAAATTGCCACGATTGGGATGATATACAAATACCTGGAATATGACCAGGACTCCTGTCATATTTGTCATAAACTATCGGTGAATTATTACGATTTCTGTAACATTCTGTTTCGAACGTGTATGACCATTTCCTTTGCACAAAGACACACAGATGAAAACATTTTACTTGCCTATTTTTTTTACAGTGACTTATTTATGGCCAGAGATGTTGTCTGATAGCCTGTAACATCAGTTTAATGTTGTTTCCAAACGAAAGGTATATAATGGGTCCGAGACTGAAAATATCATTTGAAGCTCTCACTCATATTGATTCAATGTCCGAAAATTAATGATTTTGTATTTTTAATCATGTATTTACGTCTTGGAATAAACCTAGGTGGATTAGGTAGGTGTGTAAGTTTGGATGATATCCACATTCAAGAGTTTATGCTAGCTTGTACAGGATGTATCTGACCCTGTGACCTTTCCACGATTAGGAGGAATTTTATTTTTGACACATTGACCGTAATACGTATTGCTGAAAGAAGTGCAATGATTCTAATCGTTGTATCTAAACCATCTAGACCCTAAAGAATATCCTTCCGATTGTCCTACGCTAATCAGGTAGGTGTGTAATATTTTACCTGAAGAACCCACAAGATTAACCCTATCGACCTCTATAACTCAATGACATCCGTTTACATGGCGCCTCCAAGATCCATATAACTCGTGTTTTCAACCTTTCTGTCCTACTTAGAAAATTGCCCTGCATTTCAACAACGCCTACGTGTGCCTGTACGTCACAGACTAAACTCAAAATTGACATTGATAGTGAAAACATAATCGTACAAAAAACAGTCATATCTACAACACTCAAATAATGCGAGACATTGTGAAATACTAGAGCCATCGATAATGATTTCGAGACATTGTTCAACACCCTGTCTGAAGTTTTTATTTTTATATTCATGAGCATAAAGACAGAAAACAGAAAAAATCCACAATATTTTCATGAAATATATAATGAAAGCTGAAGGGATGTAAGTAACACTGTAGCCGTTAACGTAATTACAGACAATAACTTTAAAATAAGTTCGGTCATAACCATAATAACTTAAGTTGATCCCACCCCAGTTTTCCACTTTTGCCTCATATCTCCGATAATTATTGCATGAGACATGTCCAGACCACTTCACTAAACTATATCAAATAAATTCCATGAGGTTCTTTGCAAAGCTCTATATTTGGAGTAACATTAAGTAGGGAGACCCTTTGTCCTTAAATATTACGTCGGAAAGAAAAGTTTTGTTCAACAAGTTATTTTCTCGAAACATGGCTTAGCCTCCAAAGATGTTTGTTTTTTGTTTGTTTGTTTGTTTGTTTGTTTTTTGTTTTGTTTTGTTTTTAGGGGGTTTCTCATCACGATGATCTATGTAAATGTGGACCCTACCGTTTTTTAAACAATTTTGCAGTATCTCATTTTTCTTATTGATTTTATACAGTGAAACTACATCCGACATTTTATAAACTCGTTATATTGTGTCAAAGCCACGGATCTACCCAAAATGGATATAATGTAATATCGTATGGATATTGTTGTTCTATCAAAAGGTGCCTGTTTTCTTCTGTGTTGATCGTAGACTGTGATGTGTATGAAGTATGTAAGCCCTGAAAAGTCGTAAAGGCACAATTTAGAGTTATCCGATGTGATACTTAGTAGCCCAAGTGACAGACGGGTTTTCCATGTATATTATCCAAATTATTAGCTGCTGTTGGAAATAGCTGTCAGCGACGATATTATGATGTCTCTTATTCAGTGATTCAGTGTATCGATATCGAATGGCATGTGGCTTGTTCTGGCGGCTTCCACTATTCAGTTGTCCACTTCGTGTACAAATTGCATTCATGTTCATGTAAAAACATTTTGAAATAATCTCAAAGGTAGCAGACCTTGTTGTGTAATGGTTATCACGTTAACTTATCGATGTTAGCAGCTATACCAACACGGATCGGAAACAGAATGAATACCATTCAAGATAACTAAAGGGTCATAGTACTTTAAGTTGTCTATGGCATTTTTGATAAAATGATTTGTCGAATATTTTGGTTGTTTCAGAAATGCTGCACGATGTTGAAAAGTATAAAAGTATTCTTAAAATGATACTGTACCATACCATTTTGCAAACATAAAACCTAGATAGATAGATAGATAGATAGACCATACCATTTTGCAAACATAAAACCTAGATAGATAGATAGATAGATAGATAGATAGATAGATAGATAGATAGATAGATAGATAGATAGATAGATAGATAGATAGATAGATAGATAGATAGATAGATAGATAGATAGATAGATAGATAGATAGATAGATAGATAGATAGATAGATAGATAGATAGATAGATAGATAGATAGATAGATAGATAGATAGATAGATAGATAGATAGATAGATAGATAGATGGGTAGATAGACAGATAGATAAAATATGTACGAATAGGTAGATACAAATCCATAATTTCAGATATACAAGATATGGGTGTCGTGTTCAATTCCACGGGCCAATTTTATGAGAACCACGGTGATATACATTTGTATGTAATAAAATTCAAGGAAATTGGTGGTGAATTCATTATTTGGAAATACTGCACCTGCTATGACTTTCATGAGGGCTTTAATAACATGTTTCATGTGGTTTGTGCCTCAAGACATTTGACATAAAATTCCTTTGAAATGCGTTTCATGAAGTATTAAGTTCTTTGCATCAAACGCAACATTGTTGGCTACATTTCATCTGATGCACCTGTATATTCGAATTGCATTCCAGCTTTTATTTGGCTCACCCTTCATACAACTGTCAAGACTTGTGAAACATAACAAATGAAAGGATTTCTTTCAAAGTCAGGTGTATTTGGATTGGCATTTGGTGATCTTTTACGTATATTTTTTTCTTAAGAAGTTCTGATGATCTGACAGTTCACGTATACTTAAATTAATTCAGATATCCTATTACATGGGATTTAGAACACTGCATATTCTAATCATGCAGCCTAGTGTTTGAAATTATCAAACAAGAAAGCATGGGTGAACAGATAAGGCAGGTACAGGTTGGTGATAATTGAGGCAATTACTACCTTTCCCAAACGGGAAAGAGATATAAAACTCTGTGTACTTTGCAACAAACTTATCCTGGGTGCACATGTTTTTAAACTATGCCACACTTGACTACGAAGGAAGTGGGCCCTCACTTTACCACTGGATCGAAGCTGAAAACCAGGAGGTTCGATCATTTTAACAAGGTCAAATTTTTCATTTTTACACTTTGTTCCCTAAATCATCTCACAATCCAAGCCACGTCAATAAAAATCCCCCCCCCCCACACACACACACACACAACTACTT